>PVKS010049566.1:0-11928 GCA_004027875.1 Aplodontia rufa
CAAAGACTTAAGGGTTGACTGTTCTCTCACATGTGGGAGATAGAGTAAAACACATATTGGATGAAAGTTAGTTAGGTTTTATTAATAGACCCACCAAGTTTGAAGTAGCACATTTTCTGAGGGAACTGTAGGTATGAAAGGGGGAGAGGGAGAGGAAAATTCATGGAGGTGTAAAAGTGAGGGAAGTGGTGTTATCCACACTGTAGGGTACACTTGACTCCACAGAGAAACCAAATAATACTGAGGCAGGCATTTGAAGGTAGAAATTCCCAAAATTAATATGGATGGCTAAGGTCATTGATATCTGTATCAGGTGGAAATTGCAGAGGAGACAAGTGTTCAGGGAGTGGACAAGCAACTGGGGGCTGGGAGATCCTGCACAAGGATTCAGTTTCAGTTACTTTGTTGTTACATGTGGTTGTATAAATGTGTACTAATGAATCCCATCAATATATAAGACTATCTTGAATGAATAAAAATAAATAAATGAAAACAAATGTCACCCATGGCTATTGTACCTACCAAAACTGTTTCATATCAGAGGTGCAAAAACTTTCCATGACAAGAAGAAACTGCAATATCTATGTTCATAGCAGCACAATTTACTATTGCTAGGCTATGGAAACAACCCAGATGTCCCTCACTGGAAGAATGGATCCAAAAACTGTGGTACATTTATACCATGGAATATTACACAGCAATTAGAAACAATAATATTGCAGACTTTGAAGGTAAACGGATGGCTATGGAAGAGATCATGATGAGTAAAATCAACTTAACCCAGAGATCTAATGGTCGATTGTCTCCACTCATCTGTGGAGGTGGGGACTAGACCCTGGACAATGAGAAAGTTGGTCTATTAGCATGTGTTAAATCCAGATAAGATGTAATGCTTTACAACCTAATACTTTTTTTAGAGATATAGTGGGAAGGGGAGAGGTGGGATAAGGGAGGGTAATTGGGGGGGGCACTCCTGGGGGTAATTGCAATACCCAGAATATATACACATTTTATATTATTTTGTTAAAATCTTGTAAGGTTGTTCAAAAATAAAAAATAAAAAAAAAGAAACTGAAAGCATTCATGAGTACCACACCAGCCCTATAAAAATATTCAAAGTCAAATTTCATACAGAGGAACCAAGCAATAATTCCCAAAGCTCAACGAAAGAATAATAAACCAAATGAGAATCAAGACAAAATTAAATATTGCAAAACACAAAGGCAGTAAACCATAAACACATATCCACCCTAATGCCAGGTGTTAAACGTCTCAACTACAAAGATAAAGACAGACACAGATTTGCAGAATGCATTTAAAAAATCTAATTTAATATTGTTTACAAGAGACTCATCTTACAGGCAAAGAAACACACAGGCTGATGGTAAAAGGATAGGGAAAATATTACAGGTATATGTCTCAGAAAACCAGCAAGAGCTGAGTTTCTCATATCTGACAAAGTATACTTCAAGTGAAAGTTATTCATAAGAGACAAAGAAGGCCACTACATCATAGTAAAGGGAACATCCAACAACTTGATATAATCAGAGCAAACGTTTATGCACCAAACATCAGCACACCTAAATATATGGAAAATATTTCCATGATATTAAAATCCCCCAGACTCCATCTCAATAAAAATGGGTGTTTTCAATTCATCCTTATCACCTATAGGCACATCATCAATACAAAATATTAATAAATATATCTCCAACTTAAAAACACTACAAATCAACTGGATTTAACAGGCATCTACAAAGCATCCCTTTCTCAAATCAGCTGAATTTTACCTTCTTCTCAGCACTGCATGGAACTTTTTCCAACATTATATTGCATTCTATGCTATAAAGGAAATCTTACCACATCCAAAAAAATTTGATATAATCCCATGTATTCTATCAGATCACCATGGAATGAAAATAGAATTCAACAGCAAAAAAAAAAAGATACATAGTAAGTTCCTAGAGGCTGTATAATACTCTCCATATGAAGAATTGGTCTAAGTGAAAATTTTATAGCATCGATTTACTACATACATAATTAGATGGCTGAAGTGGTAACTCTGGTTACTGTGCTTGCCTGGTATGCACACGGTCACGAGTACCAAATGCCTGTTTTTCTCCATTTTCTCCTTATGATGCAGGAGTGGCAGGAAAAAGACTAACTGCTGAAAAACAAAAATTCAGATGAAAGTTCTGAAACAGCAGAGGATATCCAACTTAACCAGCTCAAAATAAACCAATGATCATTAATCAAAGGGAGATCTTGCCCCTAGGAAGAACTCAATAGCATCCACCTAGGAAGCCATCCTGTCAGTGGGCACAAGTGTTAATGGTGACAGATGGCAACACTCCAGGAGACCCTTTTAGTTCAAGTTAATCTCTGGGGCCCCATGTTGGGGGTGAAATTTGTTGACATGAAGTAATTCTACTTTAAGGGAAATAACAAGTTTATTCTAAGGCAGATACGAATGAACATGACCCAGGAACAGATTCAAGATTCCCTGAATGACATGCTTCCACGTTTAAGATTTTAATAAACCTGGAAGGAGTTGGTTAGAATCACTTGTATTGAGAGGCTATAAATTTTATAGGTTAAGACCTAGTAAAGAAGGCTCAGAAATGTCTGGTTAGAAGTTAGTCAAATATTCCTATCAAAGCGGGGCCTGACTTCAGGGAGTTCCAATATACCAGCTCTAGTCACCAGCTCCAAAAGTTAACTACATGACCAATTTAATATAGCTGCACTGGGGAGATAAAGGGTAACAGCATCCTCAGCTCTGTCTTAGGGATACAGACATGAACGTCATATTTACACAGGGGAAGAAATTAAGTAATTATAAACAGTTAACCAGTCTTGGTCAAAATGTGCTCTGCTAGGTTATTATCTCAGTACAAGTCCTGCAGATTTTGTTGCCAATAAGAAAATCAATGTATAATTTTGACTCTTATCACTACATGTTTATCTATCCGACTTGTTGTTTCTAGATTCTGAGGTGACTGTAGGAGAGAATGACTCAGAATGAATAGAAGTTATAAAGATAAGATGGGTTTGGTCCCTTCAGGTTAGTGCCAATGACTAAAGACTTTTAGGTAGTGCTACAGCAGTTTGAAATGGGACTGTTGTAAACACAATATGTTGACTATGGTGTCCCAGCAAACCTATAAATATCATAGTGACTCTTAATGTGGTGACTTCAGCCTTGATGGGAGTGAATTACCAGCTCTTCCCAAGGCTCAACGTAGCAGAGAATACAGGCGCTCACAAAGTCAGGCATTTTAAGGACATTGACCCCCCCCCCTCTCTTGGGTCTCAGTTTCCTCTCTTCTGAATCAGTGGTTGCCCTTGGAACAGCCCTCAGCAAGCTTTCTTCTGAGAGCCTTGATCTTTTGGTAGCCAGGGTGATTGGGGCTTGTGACAGATTTATTGATAATAGAAGGTCCAGGCCACCTGGTAAGGTGACATGATCTTGAAACAATAATAGTTCTTTAGGTTATATAGCTATTGCTGGGGGAATTTTAACATCTCAGGGTGCCATCTTCCAGGTGCTTCCTGAGAGACTCGGCCCCTGTGTGGTTTTCAGTAGCCCTGATTGTCCTACCCTCATCAAGGATTCATGGGTGAGTAGCTTCCTAATAGTAGGGCATAAAAAACAAACAAACATACAAGTAAAACACCCTGAATTTCAACCATTTCTTTCTTTATTTATTTGTTTTATTCGGTGCTACCAGGGTTTGAACTCAGCAGCAGTGTTTAACACTGAACCACATCCCCAAGTACTTTTCATATTTTATTTTTGAGACGGGATCCCCTAAGTTCCTTAGGGTCTCACTAAGTTGCTAAGGCTGGCCTTGAACTTTCCATCCTCTTGCCTTTGTGCTCTTAATCACTGGGATTGCGGGCAAGTGCCACCACACCCAACTGATAACATCCCTTTCTGTTAAGCCCTGTAGTGGTGATGAGTGACAGATTTCCTATAGAAATCTTGGACTGATAAGAGACATGCTTTTGGCATGAGGCTTTGCCTTAGGAAACAGCATGGAAGTCATTGCCTTTCCAAGTAGAGCAAATTGGAGATAGACATGTCACCCTGGCCCCAGGCTGCATTTATCCTAAGATCACAACTCCTTAAAAGACCACACAAGCCAGGCATTGTGTCACATAGCAAAAATCCCATTGATCGGGAGGCTGAGGCAGGAGGATTTCAATTTCAAAGCTAGCCTCAGAAGCTTAAGAGTCCCTTCAAAACTTAGCAAGATTCTGTTCCAAAAGAAAAAACAGGGTCTAGATTTTGGGCCTGAGCAGTTACTGATTGGTTATGGCACTAGCCTGGCATGCAGGAAGACGTGGGTTTAAAACCCAGTATGATGTACACAAGGAAGTGTCAGAGCAATGAAGGCTACATGAAAAACTAAATAAAAATTGAATCTTTCTCTCTCCCTTAAAAACAATAACAACAAAAGTAAAACAAAGGTTAAGAAGTAGCTCTCTGGTAAAGAACTCTCGGGTTCATTATCTGGTATCAGAAAGAACAACAGAAAGGAGACAATTCTGCTTAAATATAAGGGGCAAGGACCAGCTCCCTGGACTGAATCAGAAACAAGAGTTGTTTTGGAACTGACTCACTGACACCAAGCAGATAGAACATAGTTGCTGATAAGAAATATCTATGTTATGTTTGAAAGACCTCAGAAAAGGTGCTTCAGGTTTTCAAGCACAGGAAGAATCTCTTGGTAGAATCCTTTTTCAACTAAACTCTTAATTTGATATCAATGTAGATTGACATGCAGTTGAAATTATTAAAGATGACACCCTTCTCTTTACCTAGTTTTCCCAATATGCAACATCTTGCAAAAAATAGCCTGCAATATTGCAACCAGGATATTGACTTTGTTGTAGAACAGTTACCAAAGAATTCGTATCACAAGGATCCCTTGTGTTGGTTGGAATGAACCCAGGGTCCTTTTCCCACTGACCTGTACCCCAGTCAAATTATTTTTAATTTTGAAACATTTTCTTCATAACTTGCTAGGTTTTCTGCAAACTTGAGTTCTTCCTCCCTAAACTTCCTGAGTTGCTGGGATTACAGGACTGCACTTACTCCATCTTCATTTGTTGTGAGTGCTGCCATGTCTTGTAAAACATTAATACATTGGAATGCTTTTCACCATATTTTCTGTCTCATGTGAATTTAATTTTCCAGCTGGGCAGAAAACCCCTAAGAAGATAGATGTAAAAGGTTTTCTTCTCGCACAGGATCCCAAAGACAAAGAGTTGACAGGTTCTCCAAGTGTGAAATTCCCACTATTCACTCTTCTACCCCCACCACTATTCTCCTCGAGCGTTCCGCTAACTGGGACTCTTTCTGCACTTCGCAGAAGACTCATTTTTAGTCACCTTCCCACTTTCATGCCTTTATCTGTCTCCTCCATTCTTCACATGTAACTCTACTGCCCTCCTCATCTGCAAGGGGTTCTCAGTACTCTGATTTTGCTCCCTTCTCCCAAGACTCCTCTGCAATAAGGATAATTATTATTATCATTGCACTATAACTATGCAGAGTAGTGAGCTTTGTTGTTGTAAGTTTGTACCTACATGTAACATTATTTCATTCTGAAGTATCTCCCTGCTGCTTTACCCCCTCCCTGAGGAATTGCTCTTCATGATTTGGGTCCAATGGGAAACTTTAGCACTTAGAAAACATGACTATGTTCATCCTCCAAGAGAAAAGGGCATACGGATTCTAAGGAAGACCAAGCATTCAATTCTTAGAGTCCCGTGGAATGATCAAGCAATCACCACACTCTTTTCATATTCCCAGAGACTGAGTGGAGAAACGACTGATTCCAAGGCTGAGACGGGGATTATACAAAGTGAGCCTCACAACCATGTGTATGCTCACACATACACACACACCCGTAATGACGGATGCTTGCCAAAGGGACATAAGAGCTTTCTGATTAACCAAAGCTATTAAAAAACTAGATTGTTTGTAGATGTCATTAAGTTCCGTATTTCTCTTTTATCCAGTGTAGGTTGATTTCCTCAACTAATCAGAAACTACCCCTAGGAGTCAGTGTCATATCCAGAAATGTGTAGACTTGGGATATGATCCTGGGAAATGAAGAACCCCTGCCGTTCAGTGGGAGTTAGTTATTCATTCTTTGTTAGGAAAGCAGGTATGAACAAGCTTTGAACCTCACCCTAATAATTGGCACCATGACAGGGGGCATCGATGTCGACCACCACCAGGAGGGGGTTATGGTCTCTTGCAGGACGTGTTGACCTCATCTGCCCTCTGAATGCAGGTGTCCAGGGCAGTTATTCTGTAGTTTAAATTTATTCTTTCTAGTTATATACAACACCAGGATATATCTGACATTTTCACAAATGCATGGAATACAACCAGTCCAATTCAAACCCCAGCACTACCCTTCCCTACTCTCCCAACCCCATCCTTCCTCCTCCAGTGCCTCTTCTCCAATACTCCCTGCCTTTTTCCAATACACTGATAGCTCTTCAATATATTTACAGATTTTTTAAAAAAATTAATATCCTGTGGACCCACAAGATGCTGGAAATCACCCTGCCAAATCCAGGCACCCCTGTACTAAAATGGTCAGAAACTTTCCACACTTCTTTCCTTTTCCTGTCCCTTTTTCCTCCTCCTCAACCAGCTTTGTCTATTTCACTGAACTTTCTTCTCTTTTGATCAAATCACCACTCCCTTTATTTCCTTTATCTCAGTCTTTATATTTTTACCCTTCCCTGCTACCCTGACACACACAATATATTTTAAATTTGCTTCCTAATATGAGAGAAAACGTTAGCCCTTTGATGTTTCAGGACTGACTTATTTCACTTAGCATGATAGCATTCAGTTCAAACCATTTACACATATATCATAATGTCATTGTTTATGACTCAATAATATTACATTGCATATGCATACCATTTTTATTATCCATTCATCTGTTGATGGATACCTGGGTTGATTTCATAGCTTGGCCTTTGTGAATTGTGCTGCTATAAATATTTATGTGACTGTATCACTTTGGCATACTTATTTTTAATCTTTTAGATATATTCTGAGGACTGGGAGAGCTGGGGCATGTGGTGGTTTCATGCTTAGCTTTTTATGGATTCTTCATACTTGGTTCTGGAGTGGTTGCATTAATTAATTTGCAGTCCCACCAACCATGTATGAGTGTTCCTTTTCCCAAATATTCTTGCCAAAATTTCCTATTATTTGTATTCTTAATAATCACCATTTTGATGGGAGTGAGATGAAATCTGAATGAAACTTTTATTTGCATTTCCCTAACTGGTAAGATGTTGAACATATTTTCATATATTTCTTGGTCATTTGTATACCTACTTTAGACAAGTGTCTGTTTAGTTCTTTGGCCCATTTATTGATTTTTTGGGGGATTAAGATTTTGCATTCTTTCTATATTCTGGAAATGAGTCCCCTATCTGAGACGCTGGTGGCAAACATCTTCACCCATTCCACAGGTTTTCTCCTTATACTCTTAATTGACTCCTTTGCTGTTAAGAAGCATTTTAACTTGACACCATCCACTTATTGACAATTTTTCAGTTCTTGCACTTTAGGAATTTTGGTAATGAAGTTGACTCATGTGCGAACATGTTGGAATGTTGGACCTACATTTCTTTGAGCAATAGTAGGATTTATGCTCCAATTACTAGGTTTTTGATCCCCTTTCAGTTTTCTTTTGTGCAAAGGAAGAAATAGGAGTTAAAATACATTCTTTTTCTTAAGGATTTTAATTTTCCCAGCACCATTTGTTAAAAAGCTTAGGGTTTCTCCCAACATATTTTTTTTAAGAAAGAGGGGCAGTGTTTGTGATAGAGAAACACAAAAGCAACACAATTTTAGTTTTTCATGTGGCTTTCATTGCTCTGACACTCTTGTGTGTGTGGTGATGGGGTTCAAACCCACATACTCACACATGGAAGGCAAGTCCCATAACCACTGAGGCACTGCACAAGCCCCCAACATATTTTTTTAAAATGAGAGGGTCAGTAAGAGAGAGAGAGAGATAGAGAATTAATGTTTATTTAGTTTTTCATGAGGCTTTTGTATCTCCAACAGTTCATTTTGCACCTGGTGTGGTTCAAACCCACATATTCACTCATGCCAGGTATGTGCCATAACCATGAGAACACTGCATCAGCCCTCCCAAGTATGTTTTTGGCACCATTCTCTAATAATTGACAAATGTTTTTATATCAGTTTGTCTTTGTGTTTTCTATTGCATTGGTCTTCATGCCTCTTTTCAGCCACTATCATGCAACTTGTGTTACTATAGCCTCCTAGTATGAACCGATATCTAGGATTGAGATGCCTCCTGCTTTGCTCTTCTTGTTGAGGATTGCTTTTGCTCTTCTGGGTCTCTTATTTTAACAAATGAATTTCGGAACTGCTTTTTTCAGTTGTATGAAGAATGTTATTGGAAACGTGATGGTGATTGCAGTGAATCTCTATGGTGTTATTGGTAGCATTGCAATTTCTACAATATATATTCTGCCTATCCCAGAACATGGGAGGTCTTTCCATGTTCTAAGGCTTCTTCAACATCTTTCTGTAATGTTCTATAGTGTTTATTGCACAGGTTCTTCACCTCTTTAGTTACATATATTCCCAAGTATTTTTGATGCTTTTATGAATGGAAAAAAAATCCTAATTTCATTTTCAGTAGATTCCACAATGGAGTATAGAAATGTGAATGATTTATGGATGTTGATCCTGTATGTGCTGATTTGCAGAATTCAAATTCATAGCCCTTGTTGAGTAACCATGGGGCATGTGTTTTGTCATGCATTTTCTGTGATATAAGAAGAACCTTTTTGTTATTTCTGTTGAAGGGAGAAAGAGAGAGAGAGAGAGAGAGAGAGTGAGGGAAGCAAATTATTTATTCTTTAATCTGGTTTTTGTTTTTCTTCCACCATGTTGTGTGTGTGGTACTAGGGATAGAACCCAGACTCTCATGCATGTCAGGCAAATGTTCTACTACTGAGCTACCTCTCCAGCCTCAAGATGAAGTTTTTGATAGGGAGAATTTGACTTGGCCATGCCATTTTGAATCATATTCTTCCTCTTAGAACAATAATTACCCAACAATCATTCTGACCCAATCTAACCTAAACCCCAAACAATGACCCTTCTCTACACAAATAAACAGAGTCATTATCTGGGGGTGAAATCCCGAGAAGCACTTGTTCTGATCTGGAACATTTCTCACTGCACAGAATGACGATGACATCCACAAATACCCTTCCCTGACATCCCCTTTGCAACAACCAACCACAAAAATTCCCCCACTCCCTCATTCCACTCTAACTTCCCTAGGCTAAAAGTGGAAGAGAGGCAACAGCCTCTGCTGGTATTCCCTCTATGCATGATTATCTCAGACAAAGCCATGTGATTATTGAGCTGCCTCTCCTATTTCTCTTTTTTCCTTATGCTTCTTTCCGTAAAGTTTGACTACCATCAGTTTCAGGGGTCAAACTCTTCCCTAACCAGTATCAAGCTGTGTGCTGGAATGGAGTGAGATTCATAGTTAACACCATGCATGTCACTGCTCCCATTTCCTTTCCTAAACCCATACCCAGGGGAGCACTGCAGAGAATCCCTGGGAAGGGGAATATAGGAGGAACACTATGCTGACTGGTGGCAAATGTGATGACAAGTTAAATTTTGGAGCATGTGATTTCTATGACAACTACTTACTTTTGTAACTGTGGTGCTAAAGCTGCCATGGATAACAAGAAAATGAATGATGTGGCCATTGTATAGCAAACTTGATTTAGAAAGTGAGCAGCAGGAATGAGGAGTGATAAGCAATGTGTACTTGGTTATTTTTTTTAACAACCATACAAGTTTTTAACAAAATAATATAAAATTAGTATAGATTCTGGGTATTATAATTACCCCCAGGAGTGCCCCCCAATTACCCACCCTTATCCCTCTCTTCCACTTCCGCCACTTCCCACAATATCTCTAAAAACAGATTCCATTGTATAGCATTACATCTTATCCAGTTTTGTTGTTGTTGTTGTTGTTGTTATTTATTTATTTATTTATTTTTAAATTTTTTTTAATTTTTGAAAAACCATACACGTTTTTAACAAAATAATATCAAATGAGTATAGATTCTGGATATTACAATTACCCCCAGGTGTGCCCCCCCCAATTACCCACCCTTATCCCTTCCTTCCCCTTCTCCCTATATCTCTAAAAAAAGGATTATATTGTATAGCATTATATCTTATCTGGATTTAACACATGATAATAGACCAAATTTCTCACTGGCCAGGGTCTAGTCCCAACCTCCACAGATGAGTGGAGACAATGGACCATTAGTTCTCTGGGTTAAGCTGATTTTACTCAGCATTATCCGGTTGTTTTTAAATCAGAAAAAAATGTTGTAAAATTGATTGTTGGTGATGGTTTCACTATTTTAAGTATTTAAATAATACTATTTTAAGTATTATTAGAACATATCATTTAAAAGGGTGAGTGACATGTTTTACAAATTATGTCTCAAGAAGCTCTTTAAAACAAACCATGTGTGGGCATGGTGTCCTGTCCTATAATTGCAGTGGCTTGGTAGACTGAGGCAGAAGGATCCTAAGTTCAAAGCCAGCCTCAGCAACTTAGTGAAGCACTAAGCAGCTGAACGAGACGCTGTCTCAAAATAAAAATTAAAAAATTAAAAGTGTAGGCATGTGGTTGATTTGTTAAGAGACCCTAGGCTAAATCCCCACAAATCCCCCAAAATAAAAGGGTTACAGTAGCTCTGTAGTGGAGTATCCTTGGGTTGAATCCTTACTATCCAGGTTTTAAAAAATGGACCATAGGTGATAGTTTGCCAATCTCTGCAGAAGATGGTTGTCTTACCTTTTTCAGGCTTGTGTCCTCAAATGTGCAGAGGGCATCTAGTGAGAGCTCTTTCACACAGAATGTAACTTGGAAGCTCTATTACTCCAAAGACTTGCTTAGACAGTTCCTCATATTTTAATGTTTTTCAATTTTTCATTGGTTTTTGTTTTACCTCTTTTTAGCTCAGTATGTGATACTGGGGATCGAACCTGGGTCCTCATGCATGCTAAGCAAGTGCTCTACCACTGAGTCAACTCTCCTGTCACATTTTCATGTTATGGTGGGTCCATTGGCAAAAAAAAAAAACAAAACAAAACAAAAAACACATATTTAACACAACCTAAAGCTTACTGCTCCAGGAGTCCATCAGGGAGAATTGCATGGCCCCCTGTCCATTCCAAACTATGGCAAAGAGTCTCAAAATTGCCATATCCCTGGGTCAAAAGGTGTAAGTGCATCTGTGCTGTGCTGCCTATGAACATCAAAAGATTCTGGACACTGTCACTTCCAAAGGTGAAGGGAGCTGTTCCACCCCCACAACTGCTGCTACCCAGGTAATGAAGTGGTTTTGTCTTTCCAGAGGGGAATCTGGAATCAAGGCTATGCCTGAGTCACAGCTACTAAGCTGACCAAACCCACTGTTGCTCTCAGGGCACAGATATCCACATCAGCCAATGTTGAGAGTCAGACAGGAGTGGCAGAATCCATGTCCCAAACATCTCTCCCTTCCAACAGTGAATTCTCAGGGATTCCCACTGGTATGGAGCTACTACTTGGAAATAATGACTTTCCCAGGGACCTGCAACTGCCGTAGCACCCATTTTCCCATTCTGTCCTAGGGGCTACTGCTCCATGGATCATGAATCTTGGAGGAAGTAACATTAGCCAGGCTCCATTAGAACCAGGATTCTGCAGCTCAGTTACATGCTGTGACCCCAGCAGCTGGCACACAGGAAGCCCTATGCTTTGTGGAGCGTACCAAGAGCACAGACCTCTAGTATGGAGAAGGTGGGCTCCAGACC
>PVKS010049567.1:0-11928 GCA_004027875.1 Aplodontia rufa
CATAATTGCAAATAAAAATTGGCTAATTCATTATGACACTTGGATATTTCAAAAACTACTCTTTCAGTAATGAATAGATCAAGCAGGCTGAAATCAGTTTGGTTGTATTTGAATTGAATAAAATTATCAATCAAGTTGATTGAACTGATGTAGAATATTCAACCCAATAACAGCAAAATACAGAGTCTTCTCCGGCTAGCAAAGAACAATGATGAAGATAAGCCAAAATCTGGTCCTTAAAACCACCTGCTAATATGGAAAGACAAAATATGTTCATATATTATAATAGAATTAAATTAGAAATCAAAACAAAAGGAAAGCTAGAAAATCCCCCCAAATATTGATATATCAAAGAATCCAATTCCAAGTAATGCAAGAGTCAAGGAATAGGCATCAAATTTAAATTATTTTTATCTGAATGAAAATAAAAATGCAAATTATCAGAATTTGTGGCATAAAACAAAATCAGTGCTTACAGGAAATCTATAGAAGTAAATACATGAATCAGAAACAGTCTAAACTCAGTATTTTCAGTTTCCAGCTTAGGGGAAAAGAGAAAGAAGAAAAGTGGAAGATGGCAGAATCAAACTAGGCAGCAATTTCCTGGACTCTGCAGGACTCCATAGCAATGCAGGGTATAAGGCAGGGTGGAGAGGTGGGTGAAAAAAATGTTATAAGACCCTATTCTGCAAAGTCTGAGACCTGGAGAGACTAGCTGTGGAAGCTATATCAAAAAACAAACTCAGAGAGTCCTAACCTCCAATCCTTCAATGGTGGAAATGTTGGGGAAGGGCACCAGAAAGATAAACACTGGAGAAACAAAAGACATTTTCTTGAGTTAGTTCACTCAGAGAAATGTTAAGAGGGGCTCTCAAACTTAAAGTGCAATGGCAAAAGGGGAAATTTTTGTTTTTCTTGAAAACACTGCAGACAATTTGAAGCCAAGACATTTGGGGAGAGTTGGGCAGGGGCTCATAGCCATTTTGTGGTGGCTGGCCAGTCACTTCACTGAATCAAGGCAGCTGGAGTATTCCTAACTCAAACAGCTGCAAAGTGAGTGGGGGGTGGGGGGACCTCTGTAGTGGACCTTCTTAGGAATCAGACTAGAGAAAATTTCTACAGAGACCACCATCAGTGCTGGATCACTAAAGCCCACCTTCTCCCCTCTTCTCTGCAAACAAAGGGGTGGAGCAGGTTGGCAGGGCTCAGTTCCAGGAAAGTGCCAAGGCATGAAAAGGCCCACTTGGTGGATACTCAGCTTCTCTCACCCAAAAGGCCTGGGACTGCAACCAGCATTATAGTACCACACTAAAGAGAGCAGATCAAATATCCAACACCATATAGAACTAGCAGGGAATTCCCAGAGGAAAGGAAGTTATATCAGCCTTAATACTTGCAATCCACTCACTTATTGCTTCTTTTTACCTTGGTGTAAATTAAACTATATTAACTTCTCTCTCCCTCTCTCTCTCTCTCTTTCTCCCTCTATGTATCTTGATACAAATTAATCTTAGGAGAAAAACTTTCCTCTCTCCCACTCACTTTCTCCCTGCCCTCCTCTTTGCCTCTTTCACTTAACCAAACTCCCTCTCCCTTCCCCCTTCTAGCACCCAATTAAGGTAAAGTAAGATTAATAAATTTAACTATAATGTTTTGATTTGTTCCAGAACTTTATTATAGGTTTATAATTGAATTCAAGGCAATGAAGAGAACACTTGCAATAAACTTTTATTCTCACAAGATCAAATAGAAAGAGACTTGGCTCAGAAGGAATTATAGGAAACAGGTCTCCATATTTCCTCTTAAAATGAGGCTGATATTGGGATTGCCAGAGATCACACATTGAATTAAAATAGTGTCTGGAAATCCAACCAACCCAGGGCTTATAACACAAAGAAGCTCACAAAGTAAGAACTCACTTAAAAGAATAAATCAGAACAATACTGATGGGTAGATGTACAAACAATATGAAAAAGCATCCCAAACAACCTATAATGCCTCAATAACAGACATCAATGACATCCCAGTGGGAGAAATGTCAGAGAAGTAATTTAGAATTTTCAAACTTAAATTGTTCTATGAACTAGAATACAATGAAAGAAAGGAATACATAGAATATATAGAAATGTAGGAAGTGAAAGATTGCTTCAGAAAAGAAATAGATATCCTGAAAAAGAATGAAGCAGAAATCCTTGAAATGAAGGAATCAACAAACAAACCAAATTAAAAATTCAACAGGAGGCATCACCAATAGATTAGATTACTTGGAAGAAAGATTTTCAGGCCTTGAAGACTAAATATATAAGTTTGAAAATAAAGTAGACCATAGAAGAAAGATGTTCAGAAACCACAAACAGAATATTCAAGAAATCTGGGATAATATCGAAAGACCAAATTTATGAAATACTTTTTTGGGATAGATGAAGGCTTGGAAACACAGACTAAAGGAATGTGCAATCTCTTCAATAAAGTAATAGTGGAAAATTTCCCAAACCTTAATAATGTAATGGAAATTCAAATTCAGGAGGTTTATAGGATCTAAATATTCAGAATCACAAAAGACCCAATGCAAGATATATTACTATGAAAATGTGTAACATGAAGAATAAGGATAGAATTTTAAAAGATTCAAGAGAAAAATGACAGATCACATTTAGAGGTAAATCAATTCAGATTTCAAACCATTTATCAAGTCCAACCCTAAAAGGGAGGAGAGCTTGGAATGATAAATACTAACCTCTGAAAGATAATGGATGCCAACCAAGAATACTCTAGAAGTAAAATTAAACTTCATAATTGAGGATGAAATAAAAAATTTCCATGATAAACAAAAGCTAAAAGAATTCATAGCTGAAAAACCTGCACTACAAAGCATATTTAGTAAAACATTTCATGAAGAAGAAATGAAAAATAAAACTGAAAACTGCATAGAGGGACATTACACTAGAAGAATAATCAATCAAAAGAGAATCATATCCAATTTATATACCAGAAATAAAACAAAATGGCAGGAAATAAAAATCATCTCTCAAGAATGATATTGAATTTAATTGGTCTAAATGCTTCAATCAGAAGACACAAATTGGTAGACTGAATTAAAAATCAAGACCTAACAATATGCTGCTGCAAGAGACACACCTCACAGGCAAAGACATCCATCAATTGATAGTGAAGAGCAGAAAAAAAAAATGTACTGCTCACATGCTTCTCATAAACAAGAATGGGTTACTTTTCTCATAGTGAAGTCAACTTCAAGCCAAAATCAATCAGAAGAGACAAAGAAGTTCATTTCATACTACTCAAGGGGATCATACATTAACAGGATATAATGTTCATAAACATCTCTGTCCCAAATAACAGAACATCAACATACATCAAACAAACCCTTCTCAATTACAAGAACCAAATCAATCACTTTAACATACCTGTTTTATCATTGGATAGATCAACTAAACAAAAACTAAGTAAAGGTCCTCTAGAATTAAACCATACAATTAATAATTTGCACCTAACAGACATCTTTAGATTACTTCACCAAAAAAACAACTGAATTCACTTTGTTCTCAGCAGCAAATAGAACTTTTGCTGAAATATATCATAGTCTAGGACACAAATCAAATATGAGCAAGCACAAAAAGAGATAATACATTATATTCTATCAGATCAAAATTGAATATATTAGGAATTAATGATCAGATAAAAAATAGAAACCACTCTAACAATTGGAGATTAAATAATATACATTTGAATGGTGAATGGATAACAAGAAATCAGGGGAGAAATTGAAATATACCTGGAGATAAATAAGAACACATCAAAATATGTGGGACAGTATGAAGGCAGTTCTAAGGGTAAAGTTCATAGCATTGAGCACAAACATTAAAAGAATAGAAAGACACCAAATAAATAATGTAACATTACATCCCAGGGCTCTTGAAAAAGAAGAATAATCCAACACAAAAATTAGTAGAAAACAGGAAGTAATTAAAAATCACAGCAAAAATCATGAAATTCAAGTTAAAAATACAAAAAAAAATGAAGCAAAGAGTTTTCTGAAAGGATAAATAAAATTGACAAACCATTAGCCACACTAACTAAAGGAAAAGAGAAAAAACTTAAATTATTAAAATTTAGATGAAGAAATAAATTTCACTACAGACCCTTCTAAAGGATAATGAAACTATTTTGAAAATTTCTATTCCAATAACCTAGGAAAGCTTGAAAATATGGACAAATTCCTAGAGACATATGATCTACCCAAATTGAACCAGAAGGAAATAGAAAACTTAAGCAGACCAATATCTAGTCATGAAATTGAAGCAGCCATCAAAAGTCTTCCAACAAAGAAAAACCCTGGACCAGATGGGTTTTTATCCAAGTTCTACCAGACCTTTAAAGAAGAGCTAATACTAGTCCTCCTCAAATTATTCCATTAATAGAAGAAAAGGGAACTCTTCTAAACTTATTCTATAAAGCCAATACCACACTGATACCAAAACTGGATAAAAACACATCATTGAAAGAGAATTTCAGATCAATATCCTTAATGAACATAGATGCAAAAATTCTTAATAAAATTAGCAAATCACATACAAAATTACATTACAAAGATAGTTCACCATAATCAAATGGGGATTCATCCCAGTGATGTAAGGTTAGTTCAATATCCACAAATCAATAAATGTAATCCACCACAAAAATAGACTTAAAAACAAGAATTACATGATTACCTCAATAGATGCAGATAAAACATTAGACAAAATACAGCATCTATTCATGTTTAAAACACTATGAAAAAACTAGGGATAGAAGGAACTTATTTCAACATTGTAAAGCCTATCTATGATAAACCCAAAGCCAATATTATTAAATAGTGAAAGCCCTTCCATTAAAAACAAGAACAAGACAAGGATGCCCACGATCACCACTACTGTTCAACAGTTTGAAACTCTAGTCAGAACAATTAGGCAAGAGAAGGAAATCAAAGTAAAACAATTGATGAAGAAGAGCTCAAATTATATGTTTTCTGAAAACAAACATAACAAAATTCCAACAGAAGACTTCTAGAGTTCATAAATAAATTCACCAAAGTAGCAGGATACAAAATGAACATTTATAAATCAGTTGCATTCCTACATTCCAAAGATGAACTTGCTGAGAAAGAAATTAGGAAAACTATCCCATTCGTAATAGCATGAAAAAAATAAATAAAATACTTGAGAATCAATCTAACAAAAAAGGTGAAGTACATTGAAAACTATAGAACTTGAAAGAGAGAAATTGACGGTACCTGAGAATGTAGAAAGACCTCTCATGTTTTTGGATAGGCAGAATTAATATTATCAAAATTGCCAAGTTACGTAAAGTGCTATACAGGTTCAATGCAATACCCATCAAAATTTCAATGACATTCTTCACAGAATTAGAAAAAGCAGTCATGAAATTAATTTGGAAAAAGAACAGACCTAGAATAGCCAAAGAAATCCTTAGCAAAAAAAAAAAAAAAGTGTAACTGGAGGCATCACAATAAAAAATTTAAAGCAATAGTACAGAGCTATAGTAACAAAAACAGTGCAGTTACTGGCACCAACAGACATGAAGGCCAATGAAATAGAATAGAATATACAGAAAAAACCCCACATAAATATAGTTATCTCATGCTTGACAGAGGACCCAAACACATTAGTTGGAGAAAAGACAGTCTTTTTAACAAACAGCACTGGGAAAACTGGAAATCCATATGTACTAGAATGAAAATTACCCCGTGTTTCTCACCTTGCACAAAACTCAACTCCAAGTGGATAAAGACTTAGAATTAGGCCAGAAACCCTGCATCTACTAATAGAAAATGTAGGCCCAACATTTCAACACATTGACTCAGGAATTACTTCCTAAGCAAGACTCCTAAAACATAAGAAATGAAGTTAAAAATCAAAAAATTAAAGTCATCAAATTTAAAAGCTTTCTCTCAGCAAAGGAAACAATCAAGAGTATGAAAAGAGGGCCTTCATAATGGGCAAACTGTTGGCCACATGCCTTTCAGGTAAGGCATTAATATCCAGAATATATAACAAACTTAACAACAAAACAGCAAATAATCCAATCAATAAATGGGCAAAAGAACTTAACAGACAGTTCTTAAGTGAAGAAATACAAATCATCATCAAATATATGAAAAAATGATCAACATCTCTACAATTAGAAGCATGCAAATTAAGACTACACTGTGATTTCACCTCACTCCTGTTAGAATGACAATTCACAAGAACATGAATAACAATAAATGTTGACAAGGATGTGAGGAATGGGTATACTTGTACATTGTCGGTGGGACTGCAAATTGGTACAATCACTCTGGAATTCCTCATAAAAACTAGGAATGGATCCACCATTTTACTGAGCTATCCCACACCCAGGTCTATATCCAAATGAGCCAAAAGCATCATACTACAGTGATACAGACATGCACATCAATATTTACAGTAGCACCATCCACAATAGCTTAGCTATGGAGACAACCAAGGTGTGCTTCAACAGACGAATGGTAAAAGAAAATGTGGTCTATATACAGAATGGAGAATTTCTCAGCCATAGGGAAGAATGACTTTATGGTATTCAGCAGCAAAAGGATCGAACTCGAGGATATAATGCTAAGTGAAATGAACCAGTCTCGAAAAGCCAAAGATCAAATGCTCTCTCTGATATGTGAAAGCTAACCCAAAATAGAGAAAACATCAGAGGAATAGACAAAGGGGAAGGAAACCGAGGGAGGAAGGATGAGATAGGGAAAGTTCATGTAAAGCATCACACTTAACTTTCCTAGATTTGTCCATGAACAATCAGTGTGTACATCAGCAAGACAGTAATTAAAAAATACTATTAGTAAATAACAGAAAGAACAGTAGAGTAGAGGGAACAGAATGGAGTTGGGGGATAGGAAACTACAAGGGGCTAAATTAGAACAAGTTATACTCCATGACTTGTAATTGTGTCATTGTGTATCATATTGCCATGTACATCTAAAAAGAAACAATAAAAAATAATTTCCTTAGCCTGAAGCAAGCAGAAGAGAATAAATAATAAAAGATGAGAAACTAATATATGCATATACTGTGTGTGTGTGCGTGTGTGTGTGTGGTGTGTGTGTGTGTGTAAAAATACATGCAATGGGGAAAATCAACAAATACCAAAACTAATTTTATGTAAAATGAATAAACTTCATTAAAATGAATAAATTTCCAAGTAGAATAACAAAGAAAAATGAAAGAAGTTACAAATTATTAATATCAGAAACAAAAGTGGGTCATCAACATGGATAACAAAGGGCAATAAATAGTACTGAGAACAGTTTATGCCTACAAACTTGATAACTTAGGAAGACTTTCTGATAAATGGGAGAATTCAAATGTAGAATATATTTCATTTGGTTTCTAATATTAAATGTATAAAATGCAAAAAAGAAAAATCAAGAAAATAATTGTATCCTAAGTTTCAATATCAGAGAAAACAGTTATTAATATTTTAGTAAATATACTTCCAATTTTTGTATGTTGATATAGATACATACAAATTAATGTAACAGAGTATATCATTTTAATTGATACATAATTGTACATATTTATGGGGTACAATGTGATATTTCAATATATGTATACAATGAATAATGATCAGATCAAGTTAACAATTGACACATCCATCACGAAATATTTTTCATTTCTTTGTGTTGGGAATTTTCAAAATCTTCTCTACCAACTATTTTGAAAACATGTTATTGTCATCAACTTCAATTACCATACTGTACTATAAAACATTAGAATTTATGACTCCTATCCAACAGTGTATCTGTTCCCACGAGGCAACAACCTGCCTTTCATAACCACTGTTCTACTACTACTATGAGACTAGCATTTTTTTTTAATAAGAGAGAGGGATAGTGAGATAGAGAGAAAGAAAGAATCCATTTTATTTAGTTTTTCATGTGGCTTTCATTGCTCCGACACTTCGTTATGCATGTGGTGCTGGGAACCCGCATTCTCACACATGTCAGGCAAGCACCATAACCATGGAGCCACCACTCTAGCCCCATGGGATTGACTTTTTTAACTTTTTCATGTAAGTGAGAACATGCAGTGTTTTTCTTTTTGTATCTGGCTTAGTTGACTTAACATAATATCCACCAACTCCAAATGAATGAGTTCATTCATTTTTATGTATGTGTACATTTTTGTTTATATATGTATGTGTATATAAAATTTCTTGATTTATATATATATATATATATGTGTGTACACATATATATCACAGTTTTAATATTCATTCATCTGTCAATAGATACAGAGGCTGTAACAATACTGTGAACAATACTGATATAAACATTGGAGTGCAGATACCTCTTTGACATGCCAATTTCTTTTCCTTAGGATATATAACTAGGAGTGGGATTACTAGATCATATGATAGTTCTCTTTCTAGTTTATTTGAGGAAACTCCTTGTGATGGACATGGAGAAACACCAGAAGTCACTCGACCAGGCAGCAAACCCCTTACTCCCTGTTTTGACATCTACAGACTCAGGCCCTTATCAGAGTATCCCACCCTACTGAGAAACTCAGTCTAGTAGCTACCCCACTAAAAAACCTAGTTTAACCAGAAAAATTCCTTCTGTGTCCTCCCCACCAATTCAGCCCATAAAAGACCATCTATCCAAGAGCCAAGTGGCCATTTTCCACCTGGAAAGTGTGTTCCTGAAACTTGCAATAAATCTCGATCTGTTGAGGTCTGGTTCCTTTCTGTGCCTCCTACCCTCTTTTCCACCCTCTTTTCCTTTCAGTTGGTGCCGGAAACCTGGGACAGGAAAGCGGGGCTCTTAGGCTCCCTCCCATTCTTTTCCCACCATTTCTACTTTCCATCTTTCCATCTTTACTTCCTTTCATACAAGACTTGAGATTCAGAGCACCCTCCAAGTTTGCTACAGCTAAATGGTGGCCGGAAAGCGACCTGAAATCAAACCCCTCCCAGAGGGAGATTTTTGTAGCCTCATTGCTATGCAAATGGAGCAAGAGCTTTTCTGAGCTCTTTATTGGTGTCTCTGGAAACCTCATTCTTGTCTTTACTTTTGCTGCTCTCCCAGACCTCCAGATCGCAGGTCCATTCTCCATTTGGTTCCTGCATGCAACACTGGTCATCCTATTCAACTCGCCGTAGAGGTAAGACACCAAGTTTCTTGCAGAGGTGCCCCACTAGAAACTTCTGCCAGACCCCAGGGGTCCTTCTCACCTTGGGATTGGAGTTGGGGATGCCCACTCCTTCCAGGTGCACTCCAGGTGACAAGGAGCAAATAGAGGATGCTTTGTTTTCTCCTGTCACCTCCATCACACCTCTCCATTCCAGAGGGGCAAGACTCCTGGAGTTTCTCAGAGGTGCCCCACTAGAAACTTCTGCCAGGCCCTGGGGGTCCTCACCTTGGGATTGGAATTGGGGACACCCAGTCCTTCCAGGTACAATGCTTCTTGCATTCCGGGTGGTGAGGAGCAAACAGAGGACGCTTTGTTTCCTCCTGTCACCTCTGTCACATCTCTCCATTATGGGGGTAAAACAGTCCATTTCTAAGGACTTCCACCTTGGTTGTCTTTTATAAAACTTCAAAACTTTTCACTTTCAATCTGACCTCAAGTCTAAGCACATTACCTCCTTAAACACCCAAATTTGGCCACAATACAAATTAGACAATCAGACAAAATGGCCTGAATTCAGGACCTTTAATCCAAGAATACTAATAGATCTTGATAACTTCCTACACCAAAATGGCAAATGGTCTGAAATTCCTTATCCCCAGGCTTTTTTCTATCTCTGCTCCCATCCCTCTCTGTGTCAGACTTGCTCTGCTCTCCAACTTCTTCTCACAGACACTCCCATTCCCAAAAAACCTAAAAACCCACAGCCTTCTACCTTCTCCATTACCACCTCTTTTGCTGCCCCTGAAGTTGCAGATGAACCTTCTCCTTACCGTACCCCCATTCCTCCTAATAGTCCTAGCCCACCCCAATCTCCACCCTCAGTTCCTTCCCAAAACACTCACCCTCTACCTTCCCCACCTTCTCCTCCTTCCCCTCCAACTAGTACTCACCAGACACCTCCCACTCCTTCCTCCTTCTCTTCCTCTCCTCCAACTACCCGCTCAAAAACCCACAACTCCCAACCTCAACATATGTTCCCTTTCCATGAGGTGGCAGGAACTGAGGGCTCTGTCTGGGTTCATGTCCTTTTTTTTCCTGTCTGAGACAACTAGAGAAGGGTCCCGAAAACTCACAACAGCAACTCCTAGATACTGTCTTTAAGGTTTTCAACAACAGGGAGGATGAAGCCAAGAGGGAAAGAGAAAAACAGCTTAAAGCTGAATACCAACTTCTGGCTTCCACCATCTACCACCCCAGACCTGTTCCTACAGTTCCACCCACTGCCTGCTACTGATGGGCAGAAATGGGCACTGGGCTAAAGCTTGCCCTAATCCGAGGCCTCCCACCAAGCCCTGTCCAAACTGTGGACAATGGGGACACTGGAAGTGGACAGTCCC
Organism: Aplodontia rufa; assembly: GCA_004027875.1. Classification (NCBI taxonomy): domain Eukaryota; kingdom Metazoa; phylum Chordata; class Mammalia; order Rodentia; family Aplodontiidae; genus Aplodontia; species Aplodontia rufa. The sequence goes on from PVKS010049567.1 coordinate 10,574, forward strand.
CAGGGGAGGACACCCCAACCCTCGGTCCAGTCCAACTCTCCTTTAACCCCTTATACTGAATTATTGGAATGAGGGGGCAGAGACTCTGCTGCTCCTATCACAACCGGTGATACATCGAAGGAGTCCAGGGTTATTGGGATGGTGAACGGCCAATCTATTTCATTTGTGGTCAACACTGGGGTGACTGTCTCCCTCCTGACTTCATGGCAAGGACCCACTCATAGATACAATACACATATTATGGGGGTCTCAGGAATTCTTATATATCCCCTTAAGGCACCTTTCCTTCTATATATCTTTGGGACACTTTCCTTGTCCCATTCCTTTATTATTATGCCCAATGCCCAGTCCCTCTATTAGGACATGACCTCCTCCACAAACTCAAGGCTTCTATTACTATTCCTCCCTTACAAACCACTACCATATTTTTCATTCATGTCATCCCGGACAGGGTGCCTGCATTCCCCAAGCCTCCAATACCCCTCCCCTTTCCCCATGTCAACCCATTGGTATGGGACACTGCTCAGCCAAAAATAACCTCACACCATTCTCCCATTCAAGTCTCTCTCAAGGATCCTACCTAATATATTACCTTACCCCAATATCCTCTCACCCCCCTGCACCCTGAAAGGGCTAAAACCTATAATCTCTTGCCTCCTTGAAGCCCATCTCCTTAGCCCTATCCATTCCCCATGTAACTCTCCCATTCTGGGTGTTAAAAAGCCTAACAGTCAGTACTGCCTGTTTCAAGACCTCTGTAAAATCAATGAAGCCATAACCCCTGCCCATCCTGTAGTGCCTAATCCCAACACCTGACTCTCCCATGTTCCTCCAACTACCTCTCACTTCTCGGTCTTATATTTAAAAGATGCCTCCTTCACTATACCCCTTCACCCCTCTTCTCAATCCCTCTTTGCTTTTACCTGGACAGACCCAGATACTAATCTCTCCCAGCAGCTCACATGAACGGTCCTCCTCCAGGTACTCAGGGACAGCCCCCATTATTTTGGATAGGCATTAGAAAGGGACCTTGCTACGCTCGACCTACATACAAACTAACACATTGGCAAGGCAGGGGTACAGGGTTTCCCAATCTAAGGCCCAAATCTGATCGTTCTGTTTCTACAGGCCCAACCTCACTACACTTCACTTGCTTTCCCATCATCTGGGAGGAACAGCCCCGATCTAATAACATATCTCTCTTCTACCCCTCCCTACAAGCATTCTTGGAGACTGTAGTAGCTGATTTAATTACTGGACATTCACCAACACTTCATTTATACCCAACACAGGTGATAAACTTTATCACTGACCTCTGGATTCTGACTTCACCCCCACTCAGATCACTGTTTTTT
>PVKS010049568.1:0-11924 GCA_004027875.1 Aplodontia rufa
TTGTATGGTTGTTCAAAACTTAAAAAAAAAAAAAAGAAAATAGCTTACGACATGCTAATGGGTCCCTGTAGAGACTGAAAAACTAACAATGAGCTAAGTTAACGTGAGATATTAGCTGTCATGCTATGTAGACGGTTAGTAAGCACAGCTGCACTCCCTTATCAAGTAGACCTGCTGTATACAAGACCCAGGGCAAACAAGTCCTAAAGGCACATGAAAAGCACAAGAGCTTCGGATTCCTGCCACATTGACATATTTTTTTTAATTTGTTCAACACTTTTACATATTGGAAGGAATCGTTACATATTCACGTATACACAGATACTGACAAAGGTGAGTTAAGTTCAATCTCCCCTAACTTCATCCATCCCCCAATCTTGTCTCCTCGGTCATATCCCCAGGCTATAGATAGAAATGAGTATACACATATATATTAATTATTGAAATTTCAGTTTATATGCCTGCCTGTGTATAGTTGGCATCTCAGGGGAGTATACCCCCTCTTTTCCCGCCATCCCCTTTCCCAACACGTTCATAGTTAATTGCTTCCCCAGCTTATGTGAAATTTAACCATTAGTAGATTAATTAAACATACCTAACTTTCAATATACCTTAGGTTTTAGTCTAGCTTCCACATACGAGAGAAAACACTAGGCCCCTTAAGTCTCTGTGTTTGGGATATTTCACTCAGCATGATTTTTTCCATTTCCATCCATTAAATCACTTATGGACCTCACAATAATACTGGGGGACTTTTAATACACCATTTTCAACAACAGATCATCAAAACATAGCCTCTTTTCTATATACCTCTAACTATGGCACGCACTCTGAGTAGGAAAAGACGGCAGGAGTGATACCTCATGATTCTGCACAACATGCTGACATTTTTCAAAAGCCCAGGTAAATAAAGTATCAGAGCCACACAAATGGTTGATGCCTGAAGAACACTACTAAAGGGAAATCTTCCTGGGGATGCAGTGGAAATACATATCAAGCAGTGCATCTGAAGTTACCTTTAGGAGAAATAGCCAGAGGTTCAAATCTACAGTGATTCGTGAAGACTAGGCTTGCCTGCATAGTGAAGAACTGGAAAGGAACTAGATTAAAGTTACTGGCAAGAAATTTGTAGGAGAGGAATATGGATGCATGTCTTAAATTGGGAACAAAATGTGAAAATCTTTGGAGTACTCTGATGACATAATCTCCCACTGCAAGAAACTCACATTACTAATCACATGGTCAAGTTGAATGCCTCAGTGGATAACAATAACTTCTCATACATATCTGTTGCATGGACCAATGAAAAACATCTACAGAATCAAAAGCGAGTTTATGCAGGGGTCAGCAACATGAGCACACACAAGCAATAAAACCAGACCCTCATATGCCAACGATCCCTAGGGAAACTAGTCAGTCACCTGATAGCAGACTGATTGTTACCGGACCACAATCTATTTTCAAAAGATTAGCCTCTCTCCATATGGAATGACACTTCATGCTAACAATATGCCAAAACAACAATTCCAGAACTTAATATGCAGTCACTAGAACTGCTTCTCAACAAGGAAGCTTACCACGAAAGAGCTTAGTCATGATCTCATGTTCACAGAAGTCACAGGTCCTGCCATAAGCAATTTGGCTTTACAGAATTATAAACCAAGCTACTGAAGATTCACAGTACCATCAGTGTCATTTTGCATGTGAGTAATGTCCAAATGTAGTATATGCTCTCATGTAAGACCTACTGTGCGTCCCATAGTCCAGAAATACAGCGGTCAGAGAAACAGATAGGAAAATTGGAAGAACTATCATGCCACTGAAATACAGAGAAATTTACAACTTTTTGGCCATGCTGACTTAGTTCCACAAGAAAAAAATTAATCAGGGCCCCACTAAATTAGAAGATGCTAATACTACCACTTAGAATGTAGGGCTCCTCTTGATATTGAAAAGGGGAAAAAATCACTGTCATTTAGATGATTAATCTTCATTATGAACAGGAAACAGGTTGTTCCTATACAATGGGGTATTTTCTGTGGGTGTTTCCTGCACTGCAAAGGTAATGAAAAACTACAGCAACTGCATTACAGAGGAATTATTAATGGGAGTCTCTTTAGAAATAAAAATTGGATTTATACCTACCAAGTATAGAACTAAGATTAGAAAAATCACTGCCTAAGTTAATAAATGACGTAAATAGTAGTAGAAGGAAATGGCATATACCTACTAAAGTTGCAAGGTTAGTCACCAAAATAAAGACCAGTAATGAGGCCTATACATATTAATCTTATTTTTATCTTTAGCTCTTCTCCTATTTACTAATTTGTAAAATAAGGTTTGATGATGGTAATTAATCCTACATGTCAGCATTTCTGACAAAGCAGAAAAGGAAATGAACATTAAATGTTCATCCTAAACAGGCTGGAGCGGTGGCTCTGGGGCTCCGGCATTTGCCTCACATGTCCAAGTACGTGACATCAAACCCCAGTACCTCGTATGCAGTGAAGTATCTGTCCAAGGAACTAAAGTCACATGAAAAACTAAATAAAAATTGCTTCTCTCTTTCTCTCTCACTGTCCCCTCTCTTTAAAAAAAAGAAAGAAAAAGAGAAAAAGAAAAAGTGTTCATCCTAAAGGGGTAGATTGACATCAGTTTGCGTCTCACCTTTTCAAGATAACAGAATGACATCAGAGGTGATAGAGGGACATAAGTTGTATCGTGTCAAACATATAAGCTAGTCAAGTGTCTTTATTGGGAAGTTCAATTCGGGCAAAAGTGATATGTGTCTGATTGCTCCTGTTAAAATAGGGTATATGCTGCTGTATTGTGGTGCCCCCAAGCACTGCCTGTACCCTTCTGTGATTGCACACTTACAATGTACAAATTCTATACTTTCCACAATCCCCCGTACAGCTTCAAGTTTGCCAAGAGAAAGGACACCTGCAAGGTGTGCAAGGTAGAAGAAAAGCCCAGACTCATTTTCCAGACATGGTTGCAGTCGGATTCACTGTCATAGTAGGGTTCCTGGTAAGTAGCTGAGGAATGCCCAACTTATGTGGTAGGTTAAGCTGGACCACCTGTGGTTTGAAGGGATTCTTGAATGCTGCGGCAGCTTCTCAGTGTGGCAGGGAGAACCAACCATCAGTTCTGCTGAGTGTTTCACTGTCTGTCTTCTGATCTGTCATAAAGCTTGACAATGACTCTAACTAAACTTCAGGCAGGCTGTTTTGGGCCCTCTAGGCTTCGACACTGGTTGGCATTTGTTCTTGTCTGGCCTCTGTTGTCCAGCTGTAGTACGAAGCTTGGCCAAGTTAGCATAGAGAGAACTCCTTACCCTTGATATTTATTTGTTCTCAATAATGCATCAAATCCCACATTCCCAGGGCTGGAGTGGTAGCTCAGTGGTAGCGTGCTTGCCTGGCACACATGAGGACCCAGGTTCAAACCCCAGCACCACATACGTACACAACTAACTGTCTGAGAAACTAAAACCAGATGAAAAAAATAAATAAAATGAGTATCTTTCTCTCTTTCTCTTTCTCACAAAAAAACATTCCTCATTCCCTAATCGCCCTAGCCTGCTTTCAGCAAGAATTCTATCAGGTATTTGGCCAGAATCTCCTTGCCTTGTTGCTTCCTTTTCTATTTTTTCTTTTTTAAACAATAGTAGGGATTGAACAGGGAGTCCTGTGAAAACTAGGTAAACGCTATATTACTGCATTACACCTCCAAAGTTTTCAAATTTTACTTTCAGACAAGGTCTCGCTAAATTGCCAAGGCTGCTCTCAGGCTTCCAATCCTACCACCTCAGCTTCCACAGGAGCTGGGATTACAGGGCGACACCACTGACCCTGACACTGGGTAACTGTTCATCCACTGATTCCCACTCTACTCCCTGGCTATAGACATCAACTTGTTTCCAATTCTATTCTAAAATATCTTTCCCCCTACTGCAACAGTTTTGAATTTAATCTGTTCTTACCACTTCAACTACTGTCTCAACTCAGTGGTTCTTGGATGAACTTTCCTTAGCACTGACTCCATCATCCTCCCCCCACCCCAGTTTTGTAAACATTCATGCAAGCCCTAAATCCCATTAGACCTGCTAATCACCCTAGACCACATCAAGAGCCTCTACTTTCAAACCAGAAGTGGAGGTTAAAATGTACAATAAGTGAGTATTACACAGAAATCAATGAGAGATTGCTTAAAAAGTGCTAAGGTAAGAAACAGAGGTTAAAATAAGCAATATATATCTATAAACATTTCATTTGACAATCAATGATAGAACTAATTGTTATACCGATTATATTCTATAAAGTGTTTATTGAACCAAAAAATCCCATCACAAATTTTTAAAAGCAGCAATACCAAAACCATCCTCTGTGGCAGTAACATCAGACAGTAACAATAATATGAATGTAAAAACAAAACAAACAAAAAACAACAACAACCCATAACCTGGTATCAAATCCAGAATTTCAAAACATCATTTCCAACCACAGAGAAAATAACATTGTAATATATCAAGAAATAATAACAACAACAAACACTACATATTCACAATCTATGATTTAACTTTTGGTAAACAATGCTCAGAGGAAATTAAACACACTAATACATACTAAATACAAAAAGAGCAAAAATAATCTAAGCAAAGAATTTAGTTAAAAACTGCAAACAAAAAGAAAATGATAGATTATAAAACATAAGTGAGAAGAATCCCCTCGAAACATTAAAAATTTTTAAGAAACTATCTCTGAAAATCCAAAATACTAATTTTTTTTTGAAGGTCACTAATGGATTTTATGTAGTTTGTTATTAGGATAATCTTTACAAGAAACCTGTTTTCAAGTACAAGATTTTACTTCATGAAAATATCCTGATACCTCTGCCTAAACAGGTAATTCAAAGTACTATGACTACATATACAACATTTAAATCACTAAAATTTTAATTTTATAATTACAGACTAAACTTAATTCTTACCTTTGTGCTATTTGATTTTCAAGATGTTTAACTTTTTCTAATAACTCTTTCTCAACAACTTCTCTTTCCAATTTAAATTCTTTTAGGGCAGCCTGAATAGCTTCATTTTTTTCACAGTTAAGCTTCTGAATTAACTGTTCTCTGTCTTGTTCATGGCTCATGACCAATTTCTCTCTGTCTTTCTCAAGGTTCTGGATAATAGCTTCGTATTTCTCTTCTTGTTGGGTAATTTTTTCATCTTTTTGTTTCTCAATAGCACTCAATTCTGAGCACAATTTATTCTGTAGTTCAACAATTTGTTCTTTTAAGTTTTTTTCTATTTCAAATGCTTGGTCATGCAAAGATGTTACTCTGGCTAATTCTGCTTTAAGTATATTAGATTCTTCTTCATGTCTACTAATTAACTCTGAAATGCACTGATCTTTCTCATTTGTCATTAAAGTTCTTAGCTCTGCTAAGCCAACCTGATAACTTTCATTATTATCTTGAATCTTTTGGTTTAGTTTACTTATTTCTGTTCTCAAATTTTCTGTCTCTTGTTCAAGGAGAGAGTTCAAAGTCTCCTTCTGCTGTGTTCTGCTTTCTTCCAGCAAAATTTTTATCTCATCAGTTTCTGCTTCCTTCAATGCAAGTTCAACCTCCAACTTGCATCGCATGTCTGACAAATCAGAAACCTTGAGTTTTAATTCCTGCAGTTGATGTTCTTTTTCCTGCACAATCATGGCATGAGACTCTTGTATCTGTTCAATTCTTTGTTGGTTTTCTTCTTTCAATTCCTCCAAAGAAACTCTGTGGGCTGCCATAACTTTCTCAAACTCCTGCGTATGCCTGACATGCAGTGTGTCCTCCAATTCTTTCAGGTGACTTTGTTCTAAGCACTGAAGCTCCGCCCTCAATAACTCTATCTTCTCGTCATTTTCAACATGGAGCTTCTTTAAGTCTTCTAACACTACCTCTCGCGACTGCTTCAGCTCTCTAATTTCACAATTTTGAGTGTGCATTATATTTTCCATCTCTAACAACTTCTGATCCTTTTCATTTTGTAGGCAGATGACAGCTTCTTTTTCATGTTTAACCAAAGCAAATTCATTGTCTTTATTTTGTAGAACCTCCTCAAGGCATACAAGGTCTCCTTTCAATTTTTTTATTTTGTTTTCATTTTCTTCACTTTCCTTTATTAGTGCATCAAGTTTACCTTCATATTCACTTTTTAAAGACTGTAGTTCTTTTTGATGTTTTTCTTTTAGTGTTATTTCCAGGGAACATTTTACTTTTTCAATAATGTTTCTTATTTCTAATGCAGTACATTTTAAAGAATTTGAGAAGTCACACTGTTCTTTCTGTACAAATGTTCTAAAGTGGCAAAGGTCTTCCTTGATGCTTTGTATACTGAAGTGAGAGTCTTGGGCAACAACTCTACATTTTTCCAGTTGAACATTCAGAGAAGCATGATCTCCAAAATCCTCTTTACCACATGTATTTGTACCCTGCATACGTCTACTATCTATTGCATTGATAACTGATGAATAAAGTGATTCCACCATCATCTCTGGACTTTGAGGATCACTTATAGGATTAGGAGAAGATAAATTTTCTTCTATCACAAACTCATTAACAGCAGACATAAAATCTGATTCGGGACTTTCTGCTAATGAATCCAGATCTAAAGAAACTTGGTGAATGGTTTGTTCTATGTTTGGATGGGGTATAGTTTCAAAATCAAATGTATGTGCATCAATGCTATCTGGAGAGAGTTCTTCCAAAGGACATACTGCAGGACATAAGGGGTCCTGAACAGTGAGTGGAGGAGGAGTTCTTGGTGAGGTAGTAGTTGCAATTGCTGCTGCACTTTCTATCCGTGGGGAGGAAGCCGACTGTGGGGATGCCTGACTCACAGATGCCTGAAAGACAAAGACAAAGGCTTAAATAGTTGCAGCAACACAAATATTTACAGTAATGAAGAGAAGTATTTCAAAGAACTTCTTTTGCCTTTTGTTCATTCAGCAGATCTGTAATGGTCTGTGACATTTCATCCAAACTTTGTGCTGCTTTTACCAAGTTATGTAGGGCAAGGACATGCTGGTGTAGAGGTTCAAAGTCACAAAGTAAAGGGACCCTGGAAGAAAATGCAAACAAATTAGATTTCTGGTTTCTTAACAGAAAGATGGATGCCTACAACCAATTTCACTATGTCAAAAACAAGTCTAACCTGATCATTCTTTTTTAATCAATACCAGGAAATTTTTGAAGAATCCTAAATTATTATCAGTAAAGTAGTAAGTTACAAACCTCTGACATAATGACAAGAGTAACAGCTAGAAAAAAATAAATTGCATGTAAGAAGTATAACTTTCATCTACCTAATCTTCATTTTCTGAACATTTAAATATTTTCCCAGAAATTTCCTAAAGCAGTCATAGAAGAACCAGTAGTCTATCATGAAACACCTATCCTGCACCTCTAGTGCCTTTTTTTTTTTTTTTGTTGGGAGAGAGAGGGTCCTTGAGAGAGAAAAAAATAATCAATTTTTATTTAGTTTTTCATCGCTCTGACACTTTTGTCGTGTACGTGGTGCGGGGTTTGAACCTGCTTCCTCCCGCATGCAATGCAAGCTCCGTAACCGCTAAGCCACCACTCCAGCCCATTAGTGCTGTTTTCATCTCTAAAACAATGAACACTTTAAGGTCATAATTGAAATAAACAATACTAATGACTTTTACCTGAGGAACGGCTGAACTTCTGAAGGACAAAACGATTGCAGATACTGTAAATCTTTTAATGAAATATCTGGCAGTTCACAGTCAAACTTTCGAGGCTTCTGAGTCTGCATCAAAAAAAATATTTTTTACCAAGTGTAAAGACTTAATTCAGATATGGTTTCTTTGTTTGTTTTTCAGGGCTGAGGATCGAACTGGGGACCTTGCGCATGCAAGGCAAGCGCTTTGTCACTGAGCTAAATCCCCAAGCCCAGATATGGTTTCTTACTATAACTGAATTCAATAACAAGCTGACAAAAAAATGTGTACTCATATAATCACAACTAAGGCAGAATAAAATAAAAATAAAAGACCAAGGAAGACGTGACATAGTACTTTTTCTTTTATTTTTAAAAGAGAGGGGGATGGTGAGAAAAAAAGAGAATCAATTTTATTTAGTTTTTCATTTGGCTTCTGTTGTTCAGAAACTTCATTGTGTACATGGTGCTGGGGTTTGAACCCTCGTATTCGCGCATGCCGGACAATGGACTCTAAACGCTGAGGCACGGCTTCAGGCCCATGACATACTACTTTTAAGAACCTTAAATATACATGGGCATTAAACATTAGTAATCAATTGACATACACGTTTTCCTCTTTTCTTTTAAGCCTCATTTTATAGTAATTTCTAATACCCTAATCAACATCAAAGGCACTGTTGGCCCTAATCATACACTATTCTCAATGTTCTAAACCTGCAGCATGATTGTAAAAGATCTATCTACCTTCTACCTATTCTTATTTCCTGTTATAATGCCTTTGTTGCTATAACATGGTAAAAAGTATCCTATGCAACATGTCCTTGCTCTTCCCCCTTGACCTTTTCATCACATTTTCTAAAATACAAACACTTGGTCAATTTCAAATTTAAAAAAAAAAAAAAAACTGGAAAATCTACCAGTGCTTTCTTTATAATACTAGCAAGAATGGAACCTTTTAAAATAACTAATTGTTTTTTTAATCACCACTCAAGCAGATTTAGGATGTTCTTCATAAAAAAGGATTCTAGCATAAACGAATATGGGAATGATTTCCTATTACAACATCCATTTGTAGATATTAAAAATTTATGTATTTAAGCTGGGCAGGATGATGCATACCTGTAATCCCAGCTACCTGGGAAGCTGAGAAAGGAGGACCAAAAGATGAAGGCCAGCCTCGGCCTGTCTTAAAATTAATGGGGATTGAGGATATAGCCTAGTGGTCAAGCACCCTTGGATTCATTCCCCAGAACCAGAAGGGGAAAAAAAAAAGTTTTTAAAGCCGTAATATATATGCATTATAGAAATATGTTCAAAGTTAAGAAGTTAATGGGGCAAGGTGAAGGGGGTGTTAGATAGGACCCAAGCATCTCACAAATTTCTTTTACTATGCAAATGTCATTTTCTTATTCAGTAAAAGAAATGGACCTATGTAACACAGGTTTAGCAATATTTTAAAGAATTACTGAAAGTCTCCACTCTTCATTCTGATTTGTGAAGACACTAAGAGGGAGGAACAAAGGTGGAAGGGAAAATGGAGGGAGGTATCAGAAAAGTTAAAAAAGATGGAAAAGGGGGGGAGAGGAAAAGGGGTGGAAAGGAAAACAAGGGGAGGGAAGGAGAGAAAAAAATAATAGTAAACAACATACTCTATTTCTGTTAATCCTAACAGTGTAATATGAGGTATCCTCTTATATGATGAAGACTCTTGATTAAAAATGATGCATATATCCTAATGCTTAATGCCATCTGACTTTCAAAGCCAAACACATTTTTTATGCTGACTTAATAAATGTGTAACAATTTCTGTTTCTGATAAATGCCTCATTTCTAGGGTGAAAATTCAGAATATACAATTGTAGTCATGGTTAGAAAATACATACACAAAAGGAAGGTGGCCAGGAGTCCAGTCCCCGAAACAGACGGTTTCTTAAAAAAGATTTCCCTGTATAAAGTAATTAAAAATATGGTTATTTTAGTACTTTAACTTAAAAAGACTATCTCTAATTTTTGAAAAGATAAATTAAAAGTAGGCAATGCTTCATATTTAACACTTAATAACGGATTCAACCGTATACACAATTTAAAAAGACATTTCTCTAGATAATATATCACTATATCAACAATATCATTTATTCAGTTCAATGATATAATTAATATTCATGAACTCCGAGCTTCCTTTTCTCTCTAAAAAAGAATAATAAAGTTGTGGGAGTAGAACACTTACTAAATAATTTCCCAAAGGATTCCCTTTTAGACTTTTCAGCTTCATACAGTCGCTTTCCATCTTTGACTAGAGCACCAGCCCACTAAAAGAGGAAAGCTGATGTCAACAACACATACCAAATCATTAATGTTTAAATAAAATTAAAAGCAGAAATCAAATTACATACCTCCATGTAGTGTTTAATGAACATTTTTCTCCTTACAACCTCAACAACAGCTAAGCAGTACATCTGAGGAACTGTACTAAGAGCTTCAACAATTTTAACTCTTTCTAACAGCTCCATTACAAGGCGGAGCAAAGCTTGTAATTTCTCTCCATCTTGATCAGCATGGAGCATCACAAAGCAACACCACCTATAAAATAAAACCCATTTATACTTGCTAAGTATAATTTCTTATTGGTTGAGCTAAAGAAATCAAAAATTTATGCTCTATAAAAATAGCCTAACCCCAAAGTTAATCAATAGTCCAATACAGTGACAGGTAAAACTATTCTGTCACTGGGGACAAATACACATCAACTCTAAAAATACTAAATTAGATAGAACAATCACTTACTTTAGTCTGACATGTAGATTATTTGCTAGTTCTTGTTTGGCAGTGGTACACTTCTGTTTAATATCCAACAGTTTTCTATGATTTTGCAACATAATCATCAACTGATTTGCATGACTCAGGCACAAATCAGGTAATACAGATGCATCCTTCAAGTTTTCAGCTCTCATCTGATTAGCTAAAAATCCCTTTAGGAAAAGATATTTTAAAGGGCATGTAACTTTGTTTCAAGAATGGTATGAACATTCAGTTTAAAGAAACATCTCTATTACACATGAACTGTTCCATCTTCAAAATGTTACAGATGTATTCTAAGAAGACCTAGAATTAATGAATCTTTACTTGGCAAAGTTTGTTGCATTTTTAAAAATCAGAAATAACAAGGAGGTCTAGAAGATAATTCATTATAACTTATGAACTGAAAACACAACCTGTATAACACACAAAGGATTATCCGGATATGATAATGCACAGATCCAGCTCTTCCTTTCCATATATTTTTTAAAATAAGGTTTGAACTCAGGGAAGTTCTACCACTGTCTACATCCCAGCACCTTTTCTTTCAATAAAGGATCACATCAATTGCACAGGCTGGTTTTGAACTTCCAGCCTATTAGATCCTCCTAATTTGCAGCTACCTTGCAACTGACAGAAGACAAATTAGGTCCATCACTTCAACATTTGGGAGTAGGCAAAGACTTTCTCAACATGTCTCCAAAAGTGAAGGAAGTAAAGTCAAAAATCAGTGAATGGGATGCCATAAAGCTAAAAAGCTTTTGTACTGCCAAGGAAACAAACAAAAGGGTCAAGAGGTTTCCTACAGAAATGGAGAGAATCGTGGGCTATGATTCCTCTGACAAGGGTCTCATATCCAGAATCTACAAAATCCTCAAAAATCTCAACTACAAAACTAACAGCCCAATTAATAAATGGGCCAAAGAGCTAAATAGAAACTTTTCACCAGAGGACATTGATCAAGCCAATGAATACATGAGAAAGTGCTCTAAAGCTCTAGTAATCAGAGAAATGCAAATGAAAACCACATTAAGATATCACCTTACACCAGTCAGAATGGCAAAGATGAACAAAATAAACAATAATAGATGCTGGAGGGGCTGTGGAGAGATAGGCACACTAACACACTGTTGGTGGAGCTGCAGACTGGTACAGCCCCTCTGGAAAGCAGTGTGGAGAATCCTCAAAAAACTCGGGATAAGCCCACCATACGACCCTGCTATTCCACTCCTGGGAATCTTTCCAGGGGATTTAGAATCAGCACATTATAGTGACACAGCAATATCTATGTTCATAGCAGCTCAATTTACTATTGCTAGGCTATGGAAACAACCCAGATGTCCCTCACTGGATGAATGGATCCAAAAACTGTGGTACATTTATACCATGGAATTTTACA
>PVKS010049569.1:0-11933 GCA_004027875.1 Aplodontia rufa
CATGTATGAGAGCACTACCCCAGATAGAATTTGTGTGATAACAGCATTATTCCACTTACAAAGAGGTGATATTTGAATGTACAAAAACATAAAATCGGCAAAGAATGAAAGATGCAGCTAAATACTCAAGGTGAATGATGAGAGAAAGCAATTCTGAAACAGAGTCTTTCTTCCCAAGTGTTTCATTATCATGGGGCATATCAGGGGTTTTCCTTGAAATGCTGCTGTTCTGGTCGAACTTTTCAGTAACATCTACATGACATCACATTGTGGGAGGTGCCTTAGCCAATGTGAGTGCTAGCGTTCACATGGCTTCATTATTGCATAGTAACAAGGCTGGAAACCTTCTGATAGATTCACCTTCCTATCTCATTACCTAATTTTCCCAGTCTAGTTGTAAACATGAGTACTTTGGGGATTTAGTAGGAAAAATATTCTAGCACAGAGAACTCTTTTTTGTTTTTTTGTGTTTTTTTAAAAAATAATTTCCCAGAGCTCCAACATTATTTTAAAAGATACAAATATTATTGAAATTACTCAGGAATTCATAATACCTTTCAAGGTTTAACAAGCAGTCTTTTATCTTTCTGGCATCCCCTCTCTATAAATGTGGATATATTAAAATGCAATCAATGAGAGGATTCTGGGAAGATGGCAGAGTAGGAAGCTGAGACAACCCTGTCTCACATAATCAATGACTACATTGGCAGAATTGATCTGATACAACTGTTTTGGAACTCTGGAGTCCACTAAAAGCTCACAGCTTCCAAGGGAAGATCAACGTACTTTGCAATTCATTCCATACAACTTCAGCTCTCAGCAGGGTAGCAGCTACCCACCCTCCACACTTCAGTCCCATGGCTGCTAACTGTGCATGTGTTTCAGGAGCAGCTTACACTGTTCATGAAAGCCTGGGGGAGTGAAAAGAACTCTGTCCTTCAAATATCAGGGTCTGTGCTGTGCTCATTGATTGCTGCTGCTTATCACAGAGATGGTGGCCATTGTTTTTATATCTGTCCCACTGTGGCAAGTCCTTCCCTTTCTGGATGAAGTAACTTCCATGATATTTAAAAGGCTGACACTTTCCTTCCTTCTTTAATTTTTTCCTTTACCTTTGGTGAAGCCAGACTTTGAAGATGAGTATATCAAAAAAATAAACACATATATGGGAGCATTTAGGCAGTCATCATGCATAATCAAAAGCTCAGAAAAGACTAAAGGAAACCCTAAGTTTTTGTACCTCAGGACATTCTTAGCTCATTGACAGACTACAAAAACAAATTTTGAAAACAAACAAATAAATCAGCAACTGTAAGGACCTGTGAGACACTGTCAAATAAACCAAGATATATGCAGTATGATAGTCCCAGAAAGAAAAGAAGCAACAGAGATATTATTTGGAGAACTAATGGTCAAAAGCATTCAAATTTCATGGATGATATGAATATTAGCATCCAAAACGCTCAACAAACTCCAAATAAAGTGAATCCAAGAGACCCACAATAGGACAATATAAAGTAAATGCTTGAAAATCAAAGAGAAAATTTTGAAAGTGGCAGGAGAGAAATGATTTGTCCTGTACAAGGGATTCTCTATAAGAATAACACCAGATTTATCAACAGAAGCTTGAGGTAAAAAGGCACTGGGCTCAAATATTCAAAGTGTTAAAAGAAAAATGTTGTCAATCAAGTGTCATTTATTCAGTACAAACTGTCCTGCAAAGGTGAAGGAGCACTTAAAGTTTCAGATCTTACATTTAGGGCTTTATCCATTTTGAGTTGATTTTGTATATGGGGAAAGGAAGGAATATAGTTTCACCTTTCTTTATATTCATATCCAGTTTTCCTAGCACCGTTTATTGAAGAGACTTTCCTTTCTCCAATATATGTATATTTTTTACAGCATTCTCAAAAATCAGTTGGTTATAATTACCTGAACTAGTTTCTTGATTCTCTCTTCAGTAGGTCTATGTGACAATTGTTATACTGGAACCATGCTGTTTTGATTCCTATAGTTGATGGTATGTTTTGAAATTAGCCATTGTGAGATTTGTTCAGGGTTGCTTTAAGTATCCTGGGTCTTTTGTGGTGCCACAGGAATGTAAAGTTGGTTTTATTTTTCTGTTTCTGTGAAAGATATTATTATTATTTTAATGGTGCTTGGACTGAATCGATAGATTGCTTTGCTTTGGATGGTACAATCATTTTAGCAATATTAATTCTTCCACTCCATGTGCATAGGGTGTCTTTTCATTTTCTGTGTGTGTCCTCTTGAGTATCTTTATAATTTTCATTACAGAGACTTTTCACTTACTTTTTTAATTTCATACCTAGTTTTGTTTTGTTTTGTTTTGTTTTTGGTGTTATGGTGAATGGAATTGCTTTTATGATGTCTTTTTCAGTAAATTCTTTTTGTTTCCAAAAGTACTACTGTTTTTGTATCCTGGTTTTCTGTCCTATAATATTACTAAACTAGGGTATAAGTTTTAATAGATTTGATGGAGTTTTAACATTTTTCTGTGTATAAAGTCATATCTTTTCTCTTTTTTTAAAGAGGGACGGTGAGAGAGAGAAGGAGAGAATCATATTTTATTTAATTTTTCATCTGGTCTTTATTGCTCTGACACTTCATTGTGTACATGGTGCTGGGGTTTAAGCTTGCTTCCTCGCACATGCCAGGCAAGTGCTGTAACTGTTGAGTCACCACTCAAGCCCCAAGTCATGCCATTTGAAAACAGAAAATTTGACATTTTTCTTTCCAGTTTGGATATCCTGTATTTCATTCTCTTGAATAATGGCTCTTGCTAAGATTTTCAATACTATATTGAACATCCTTTTCTTACTCCAGATCTTAAGAGGAGAAAGGCTTTCAGCTTTTCTCTGTTCAGCTTGATATTGGCTATGGGTTTCTTTTTTTTATGTAGGCTTTACTGAATCAAGAAATATACCTTCTGTACTAAATTTAGTGAGAGTTTTAATCATGAAGCATTGTTATGTTTTATCAAATGTTTTCTCTACACCCGTGAAGATTGACATACAGTTTTTGTTCTTAATTTTGTTGATATGATATATATATATATATATGTGTATATATATATATATATAAAATTTTGCAAATATTGAACTATCTTTGCATCCCAGAGATAAATTGTACTTGCTAATAGTATACAATCATTTTGATGTGTTGTTAGATTCAGTTTGTTAGTGTTTTGTTGAGGACTTTTGTATCTGTGTCCATCAGGGATATTGATTGACAGTTTTTTCTTTTTTCTTATGTTTTTGTTTATTTGGGGTATGAACATAATGCTGACCTCATTGAAAGAGTTTGGCAGAGTTTTTTCCTTTACAGCCTTTTGTAATAGTTTGTGGGTATGTAGAATTAGTTCTCTTTTAAATGTTTTGTAAAATCTGGCTGTAAAGCCATCAGCTTGTGGACATTTCTTATTACTGCTTTAATCCCATTGTACATTGGTCTATTTAGACTTTCTATTTCTTCTTGATTCACTCTTGTTAGATTTCTGTGTCCACAAAACTGAAATCAAAACTTGTATGTTCTCTGATTACAATAGAATAAAGCTAGAAATCAACAAGAACAATGGAGAATCTACAGATAATTGCAAACTAGACAGCATACACTTGAAGAATCAATGGATCATCGAAGGAATTAAAAAGGATATTTTAAAAGCTTTCCTAGACAAATGAAAAGGGAAATCAAAACTTGCAGGATTCAGCAAAAGCAGTATTTTGAGGGAAGTTTAGAACCCAGTGCCTGGTGTTCTTACAAGGTGAATACAGATGATTCCCACCCAACTTATGATGGATTATGTCCAAATAAACCCATTGTAACTTGGAAAGATTGTAGTCACACATGCATTTTATACACATAGTCTACCAAGCATCATAGCTTAGCAACACAGTACACTACACATGGTTTTTATCCTCATGGGAAGCTGCTGCTCGCTGCCACTGCCCAGCATCACAAGAGAGTATTGTACCACATGTTGCCAGCCGTAGAATGGATAAAATTCAAAACGCAAAGTATGGTTTCTGTTGAAAATTTATCACTTTCCTGCTATTGTAAAGTAAAAAAATCATGAGTACTACCAGACATTTAACTAATACCAATCCTTTTCATTCTTTAAAAAAAAATGGAGAGAGAATACTTCCAAACTCATTCTCTGATTCTAGTACTACCCTGATACCAAAGCCAAAGGCATGAGAGAACTACAGATCAGTGTACCTTATGAACTGATGCTAATGTCCTCAATAAAATACTAGCAATGAAACTTAACCCATTTTTAAAAGATTATTCATTGAGACCAAATGGGATTTATTCCTAGAATGGGTGAATGGTTGAACAGTTGAAAATACCCAATGCACTTGCCGGAGCAGTAGCTTAGCAGTTACGGTGGTTGCCTAGCGTGTGCAAGTACGTAAGTTCAAACCCATCACCATACATGCAGTGAAGGCTTGGAGCAACAAAAGGTGCATGAAAAGCTAAATAAAATTAATTCTCTCTTTCTCTTTCACTCTCTGTCTCTCCTTCTCTCTCCCTCTTTCACTGACTCTCTCTTTTAAAAAAAAAGAAAGGAAGAAAGAAAGAAAAGAAAAAATAGCCAACATAGCACACAGTATTAACAGAGTATAAGGGAAGAAAGTACACTGTCATCTAAATTGATGCAGAAAAAGCATTTGGCAAACTTCATCAAACTTGTACAGTGAAAACACTCTACATACTGGGCATTGTAGAAAGTACCTCAACATTGTAGAATCCAGATATGAAAAACCCACATGGAAAGCATACTCAATGGTAAAAGATTCAAAGCCTTTCTCTAAGATCAGGAACAAGGAAAGCACGCTTGTTCTCACTATTTATATCTAACGTATCACTGGAAGTCCTATCCAGAGCAAATGCATGTGAAAGGAACTAAATGAAAGCATCTAAGTTGGAAAACTGAACACCCACATGCAAAAGAGTACAATGGACTGTGACCTATGCCATATATAAAAATTAAGTAAAAATGGGTCCATGGCCTAGCTATAAGACCCTCAAAACACTAACCTCTTAGATGAAAGCATAGAGAAAAGGTTTCAACACATTAAACTCAGCAGATTTTTTTTAATTTTTTGAGTCTTTTGTAATAACAATAAACTACACAGAAATATTTTCTTTAAGTCCATTCTGTAGACTTTTCTATTTTTTCCCCTGAGAATTAAGACACAGATGCCTATGCTATCCTAGGGGTATACAAGGTCAGGATCATCAATATTACTGTCTTCCACCCCTAGTCTTGTCCCACAGTAACACTCATGGCACTGTCATGTCCTAGGATAATAATTTCTCCCTCTGGAAAAACTTCTAAAGGACCTGCTTGAGCAGTTAGCCCTCCCCACTCTTTTTTTAAAAAAATAAGTAGGAGTACATTATGAATAAGTGATTTTAAAAAAAGGAAAAAAGGAATAATAAATAATACATAAACTAGCATGGTTGTAAATTAATCATTATCAGTATTATGAACTGTACCTAATTGTCTGTTCCATACTTTTTATTTGTCTATACTGGCAAATTCCACAAACCTGTACTTGATGAATTGCACAGTAATATTATGGCTATACCATCCCAGGGTGACAGGACGTGTTCAGCTCCCTTATAATCTCATGGAGTTCATACTGTGTCGTCTATTATTGGCCAAAATATTGTTATGTGCAGGACTGTACTGAATAGTTCTGCTATGTGAGGTACTTGGAGTAGTTGTAGTCACAGGGACAGGAAGGAGAATGAGGGCTGCCAGCTGCTGAGGGAGGGGAGTATGGAGAGTTATTGTTTAAAGGGCACAAAGTTGTAGTCTGACAAATAAACAGAAATTGGAGTTAGATGGTGGTGATGGATGCACTAATATCACCCAGTCATATACTTAAAAATAGTTAAGGTAGTAAATTTTGTGTTATACGTATTTTATCATCATTCAGTTATGGTAAAACTGGAAGATACATAAATTAGAGAAAATATGTAAATCCTTCCCAACCTTATGGGTGTCCTTGATCTTGCAAATCTCTCAGATTTCAATGCACAAGTAGTCTTCAAATAAGCAAACTTGACTACTTCCTGTGTTTCAAAGTCTTGTTGGGGTTTTAGGAGTGTGTATGGGTGCATCTGCCTCTGTGTTCTGGCCTGGGTTCTTGGGAAACAGTGCTGAGATGGATTCTGCAGTGCAAAATGTCCACTAATCATCAACACTCTTAAAACGAAGGGACTGAAATAGAAGTGGGCAGAGGAGACTTTGGACTGTGAGGTAAACTCTCCCAAGCCTCGCCCAAGCCACCATGGAGCTTTGGGTCTAATGTTGCCCGTCGGGATTTTCCTGAACTGAGTGGCAATGGTACTACCTTTCCATACCTGCGTGACTTAGGAGATGCGAGCTACCCAGGAAAGGTCTGGCCTTCAGAGGAGCCCCTTTCTGGAGCCATGTTTGCCGATCACCTTCTTCACAGTTGGGTAGCAAGTCCTCCCTTGAAGGGAATTCTGGGTGGTATGCATGTATCTACCACAATACATATACCACCCCCCATATATATAGGTAGATCTTATTTAGTATGGGGCTGTGATCTTCCTGAATGGCAGGTAACCCAGAAAAGATCATCTGACTTTGTATTATCTCTACCACTGTCAGCTACCAAGAGGGCTCTGGACTCTGAAAAAAAAAAAAAAACTGTAGCAAGCCAACTTGACCTCAAAATTAAAAATAAAACCCAAAAGATATAAATAAAAGGAAGCCAATGAGACTCTTTAGCAATGAGTCTAGAGTTGAAGTTGGTTCCTGGGTATTGTGATTTAATGGCAATTTGAAGCTGCTTCCAAATGACATTTATTAAGCTCCTTCTGTATGTGCTGAATGATTTATACCCTGCCTTGTGATTTAAACCTTGAAACGACTCTATGAGCTCAGGGCTGTTACTGTCTTTACTGGTTTATAGATGAGAAAACTGAAGTCACATGAAATTCCTCAAAGTCAGAGATATCAAGTAGTGAAATGGTGGTAAAAACCCCATGTTCTAGTCCCATACCCATTCCCACAGGGCCTGGCCATTTCTCTGAACATGTGTACTAGTGACATTCCCTTTGAGTAAAAAAGCTATGCAGAAGATGAACAGAATAGACATTTGTGCTTTTTAGGGACTTAGAATGAAGCGGTATCAGATATGAGGACTTCTGCACACAAATATATTACAATATATATCAATATATTACATCATAGTTTGAGCACACACTTAGAGAAAGCATTGGATTCTAGAAGAAGAAAAGATCTCATCTAGTAGAGGGATGGGTGTCAGCTGGGCCTTTACAATGGGTTAAAAAAATTCCAAATAGTTACCAGCTTTTTTTTCTTAAAGAGAGAGGGGCAGTGAGAAAGAGAGAGAGAAAGAGAGAATCAATTTTATTTAGTTTTTTAATGTGGCTTTCACTGCGCAGAGACTTTGTTGTGTACGTAGTGCTGGGGCTTGAACTCACATCCTCACTCATGCCAGTCAAGTGCCAGAACCGCTGAGCCACCCCTCCAGCCCTGTTACCAACATTTTAAAAATAAAGAGATTCATGTTGAAATCTTAATTTCTGCTTTACCTTTTTACAAGGGGGAAGATCTGGCAACCTGGGCCCATATTCTTGTGAGATGACATCTGGGGTGGGGTGACTGGCTTTTTAAGAGTTCCTGTAGCCTCTTCAGTTGTTAAACTCTCAGGACACAAAACAAAGACATTATCATTCTTTTATCATTAGTTAAGTTGCATGTTGGCCCTCTGGAGAGGCAAGAGGGGGTCTGCAGGATCTGGCAGGTAGCTTTTCTTCAGGAGAGAAGATGAAGCGAGAGATCTGGGTTTCACCTCGCCCATCTTTGTAATTACCAGGAGCCAAAGGGGAACATATCCTGCAGAGTGACGGCTCTGCCCTCTTCTCACTCTTCCTGTGGCCTTTCTGTATCCCCAGCTCCCTGTAGCCTGGGTACTGAAAAGTGCTTTAACTAAAAGTGAGAGGTGAGAGTCAGTGGTAAAACAGGAGGCTGAAAAGTCAGTGAAAGAAATCATGTTCAAGAGGGATGTTTAATGCTGACTTCTCCCCTGAGGGGCCGTGTCACTTCAGGCTTTTAATACCAGGCCTGACAAATATTTAGAGAATGTTCAGGCTAAAACCGTTTTGCACAAGGAGAGGACAAGATGTCCTGATAGATTTTTCTCCTCCTTCATCTCTAATATCTATGATCCTCCGAATCCTGCTAAGGAAACAGATCTCAGAGGTTATTCTCTAGCTAGTGAGAGAGGAGCTCTTCCCAGAAGATGGTGAGGGCAGATGAGGAAGCTGGATAGCTCCCTGTTCAGGCAAATGGGAAAAGTGACTCTGCTGGGTTTACCCTGTTAAGAGGAAGATAGCACTTCATCACTCTCAGTTATTTAATTAACATTCTGGGCATGATGTTCTTAATGGGTTGAGGGAGGGCTCAGGCCCTCCTCCCAAGGAAGATGTAAAAATATTTGAGGCATGAAAATATTTCATGAAATGGTTGTGGAAAGGTTATGAACCAGAGAGAATTCAGTGCAAAGGGCATCGGTTTTCTTTTCTTCTTCTTCTTGTTTTTTGTTTTTGTTTTTGTTTTTGTTTTTGTTTTTGTTTTTGCAGGGGGCAGAGGCAGGTTACCCAGTTCCCAGCTACATAAGGAAAACATTAAGGTTATGCAGCTTGGTTGGAGCATGGAGATGCTGGGTTGGAGGTCTGAGAACTTGGTGCATTTCTGTGCCTTACTCCTGCCTTTCTAAGGCACCTTCATGGTATCTAGAGCTCCTCAAAAGACACACAAGAGAACTGTGGGAAAGAATGTGAATGTGTGTAGAGTGTTTTCATTTAATTACCTTGTAATCACCCTGTAGAGAGAGCATTGTTAATCTCCATTTTAGAGCAAAGCAGACTGAGACAAGGAAGGGTTATACAATCAGATTAAAGATCTTGCTGCTTGCTTGGTTTCAGAACTAGGATTTGAAGTCAGTAGAGCAGATGCCAGTATCTCAGACCAGAAGAGGAGATTGGGGAAGGCCCTGGGAGAAAGGCAGGAGTGGGAAAAAAAATATATATATATGTATTTTTTTTTTTGGTAGAGTACTAGAGTTCAGACTGTTAACAGGTGCAGCCACTTCCAACTGTGGAGACAAAACACCTGCCATGTGTGTCACACATGGACTCAGCAGGAAGTCACCTATCATGAGATGTGATGGCTGTAGAGGGTGGTGAAGCCAGAGATGAAAGGACTTCCGGAGTTTTCGTCTGCGACCACAGATGGGAGATGGTGTCAGGATAAAGTTGGTGATGGTGGTAATGAAGACAGCTAGCACTTACCTCAGGCCTACAGGCGCCAGGCAGTTCTAAACTCTTTATAAGCACTGCTTATCACTGTCTCCAAAACCCTCTGGAGCAGACATTATGAATATTGTGCTCCTCTCCCGCTGCCTTTAACACTGGAGAAAACTGGGTGTAGAGAGGTTTGGAAACTTGCCCAAGATCCCAAGATGCTGGAGACACTATCCAAGCCCAGGTAGTCAGGTTGCAAACCTGTCCTCTTATGCACTCTGCTGTATGGCCTCTCGTAGA
Organism: Aplodontia rufa; assembly: GCA_004027875.1. Taxonomy (NCBI): domain Eukaryota; kingdom Metazoa; phylum Chordata; class Mammalia; order Rodentia; family Aplodontiidae; genus Aplodontia; species Aplodontia rufa. Next base: position 9,634 of record PVKS010049569.1, read on the forward strand.
GAAACCAGTACAGTGACAAGGTGACAAGAGAAAAGACCTTTGCCTTTTTTTTCTTTTTTCTTTTTTTTGCACCAGGGATTGAACCCAGGGACACTTAGCTACTGAGCCATAGCCCTAGTCCTCTTTTTTTTTTTTTTTTAATTTTGAGACAGGGCGTCTCTAAGCTGGAGGGCCTCTATCAGTTGATGAAACTGGCTTTGAACTTATGATTCTCTGCCTCAGCCTCCCAAGTCACTGGGATTACAGGCATGTGCCACCGCACCCCGCTGAGCTTTGCCAAATTTTGTTAAAGAAAACCAGTTCTCTCAACTGTTATGTATGCCTGTATAAACCAGAGTTTCTCAACTTGTGCTCCACAAGTCACTTATAAAAGATCTGATGAAAATAGGCATTGGTTCAGAAAATGTAACTTGAAATGAAGCAGGTTTCCATACTCCAGGACGATTCTGGTGTTTTTTAAAATAGAACAGTGTACCCCGAAAATTGCCAGAAGAAATCTGTTCAAGGCACTGTTTCCTAAGCAAATTTTAAAAAATTGAACTCTCTTCTTTCCCACCGAAAATTCACTTTGTGTTTTCCAAATACTAGTATTCTGCAGAATATGATTTCAGAAGTGATGACATAGGCCTATAGTGTGTTTAAGACTAGAAACACCACTAGAACAAGTAGAAGTATACTGTTTGGAGGTGAGAGCATGTCTTAATTACAAGCCCAGGCCATCCCAGTCCTTGTAGGAGCTTCATTTAGTCATCACTCAGTCTTGGCATCGCAGCTCGGGCCTCTCCAGCCCGAGTCTCTGTGTTTCTCTTGATAGGCAACTTCCTGCTGAGTCCATGTGTGATACACATGGCAGGCTTGCTTTTCCTTAGTCGGAAGTGGCTGCACCTGTTAACAGCCTGTGCTCAATTACTCTAAAAAAATTGGACTTCAGCTGCCACACTAGAGCAGCAGTCCTTGAGCCTGTTCATCCCATAATACTGTGGTTTCTAATGGCACTCGGAAAGAGGGCATGCTCCACATTGTGATGCAGAAGGACAACATTAGGACTAAGCTCTCTCAACTGGCATGTGCACAGGTCACCTGGAGCAAAAAGAACCCTGAGTGGGTTTGTTGGGGACTCTGAATCTGACATCTTTGCCAGTCAGCTGCCACCCACCACCCGCCCACTGAGTTAGCTGAAACAGCACAAATGCGTCAAACCAGCCCTGAGTGCCTTTGAAGGGACATAGTGTGGCTCACTTTCTTCCTTTCACAGCCATCACAAGGAATAAGAAGGCCCAGCCTAACAGTATGGGTTGGTGCAAAAGAGCCCCGCCTATGGAATTTCAAGAGAATTGCAGAACCACTGTTCATCTATTCTCTTGCTGCATCTGGCACGAAATCTCCTCCTCCCCATTCAAACCTGAGTAGTACCTTCTTGTCTTTCAAGTCTCCTTGACCTAAGAGACTTACCCACTTCCTAAACTCAGGAAGAGAACTTTATCTAGAGTGTGCTGCTTTTGCGGGGCCCCATGATATCCTTATTTTCACATGCTGTGCTCCCAGGAGTGAGAGAGAAAGGTAAGAATCAAGGCGTCTGGCCACACAGTACTTTTTGGGGCTACTGGGAAGCCACATTCTCCTAGAGGATTTTCATCTGCCTTACTTTCAAGCTGCCAGTGTTCCTCTTTCCTCCTTCCTGTTCCTTTAGTGAGGTGTATCATTTGGCCAGATTTAATTATCTAATATTCCATTCTGCAAAGCCTTGGAATTCCTTTTTAGAATGGCAAGAAACTGGTCAGCTTAATGAACCAGTGGTCTTCCGGTATGTAGGTATTTCTTTCTAAAGCATCTCAAAGAGTGTTGTGATGTAGAGGAATAATTCTCATAGCAGCAGATTTGGAGTTTTGAGCTAGTCTAGGGGAAAGACATAGTGAGGGTGTATCTTGAACTCTGGACTCCTCCAGCCATTGCATCTTGGTAGATATACCCAAGAACTGGGTTTGCTCTTGATATTTTTGACATATAAATATGTCAAAAAATTCTAGAACAAATCACCTTCCTCTTTTTGTCTTTGCAAGTATGAAAAAAATGCATACAAAAATTTGCCTTATTATGAAAGTAAATGAAGAACAGAACTGTGTTAGCTTTGAACAAAAAAGGTGGGAAAATGTAGAACACTCCATCAATAAGGAAAGGAATATTATTCTTACTTTCATCTGCACCTAAAACAGCTTTTAGATCCTCTTTGACATCCAAACCATTACCCAGATCCTAAAAGCTTAGTCCATTAAAGGGGGAAGTGGAAAATCTATGGTAAC
>PVKS010049570.1:0-11986 GCA_004027875.1 Aplodontia rufa
AGACTTGAATTAAAACTTTCTTATAGTGAAAAATTATAAACATTAAAATATTTTTATTGCTTTTATTTCTTTTTGTTTCTTCTGACTACGTCTTTAATGAAGACAGTTCATTCAATGACATTTCATTGTTTTATCTTTGCATGACTTTGCAAACTTAATTGCAAATCAGAATAAAAGCAATTCTTTTGAGCCACAGTTTGCCCTAATTAGGTTTGGACAATATAGTCACAGTAATTACTTCGTCTAATCTAACTCCCCACCCATCTGAGTCCTTCTGTGGGGAATAAACCCCCTATTCTCAGGACTTCCAAAAGCTCCAGCAAAAACAAGAAAGGAAGGATTGCTGTCTCTGCCTTAGGGGTCAGATGGATGCTCCAGTTCAGAGAAAGAGCTTCCAGCCTCCAGGCCCTTAAAGTATACAACCTCATCCTTCTTCATCTGTCCTGGGAGTGTCTCAGAAAGCTGATTTTTCCCCAAGATACATACAGACTCCTCTTTCCCCATGCTACTGCAATTTCAGAAATCTTCAAAGATCCCAAGAGTGGAGAGAGGAGGTAGTTAAAGCAGGAGAATCACTGCATGAACAAAGTGAGGTTGCCCAGTGGGGAAAGACCAGAGCAGGTACCAAAGCTCTGTTGTATCCCAGAGATAACAACTCCCAGTCACTGCCCTGGGGCTGGACCATGGCTCAGGTTTGAGAAATTGGTCAATAGCTTTTTTTCCTTCCTTCCACCTTAATTAAGAAAAGGTTTTTCAAAATTGAATTGAGTTGGGGGCTGGAGCGGTGGCTCAGCGTGGAGCGGTGGCTCAGCAGTTTTGGTGCTTGCCTGGCAAGCACTAGGATGTGGGTTTGAACTACAGCACCACATACACAATGAAGTGTCGAGCAACGATGGCCACATGAAAAACTGATAAAATTGCTTCTTTCTCTCTCTCACTGTCCCTCTCTCTTAAAAAAAAATTGAATTGAGTTATAATTTCACCAAGACTTTGTGAATGTAAAAAATTTGAATTAGTAAAACCAACATAGTAAAAAGGAGAGAGATATAGACCCAGTATGTTGGATACTGAATAAATCACTGCCCTCAAGGGGCTTACATTTTAGTATGCACTTTAACACTTGCATAGTGCAAGTATTAAATAAATGTATTATAATGCACATATATTTTAATACATGTTCTTAATATATATAATTATATATTACATAATATTATTATATATAATTATATATTATTAATGTACATTAATAATATATATATAATAACCAGGCACAGTGGCTCATGCCTGTAATCCCAGCAACATGGGATATTGAGGAAGGAAGATCATGAATTCAAAGACAGCCTCAGCAACTAAGCAAGGTCCTAAACAACTTAGCGAGACCTTGTCACGAAATAAAATATAAAAGGGAATGGATTTGTGACTCAGTGGTTAAGCACTCCTGGGTTCAATCCCTGCTACCAAAAATAAAATAATATACACACACACATATATATTATATATATACATATATATTATATATACATATATATTATATACACACATATTATACATATATTATATACATATATTATATATACACATATATATTATATATATAGATATATAACATGTTTAACATGTTTTAGTATTTTTAATATCCTTAATCTTCATGGCACATTTATGAAGAAGATATTATTTTTGCCCCCTTTTATAGATGAGTGAATTGAGGTATCAGGTGGTTAAATAACCTGACCAACGTTAAGGTCAGACCTTCCTTGGAATGGAAACCAGGAGTTGAGAGCAATATAATTAGAAAGGAGTCATGACAAATGCATAGACTAGATAACAGAATGTGCGCAGATCCTGCTGGAAACCAAGCAGGGACTTGGTCCGGCCTGGAGACCCCAGACTTCCTGGAGGAGACGCTCTTTGCGCCATCGTGGAGAGAGCGTGTTGGTTAGGAAGGCACGGGTGGAGGAGGGCAGTACAGGCAGGGATTCTAGCATCTCAGATGCTGGAGAGGTTTGGAGTAGCACACTGCTCAGAGGGCAATTATTCAAGGAAAATCTTGGTTTCCTGTCAGTTTTTATGTATTTTTGTGCACACCTGTGTATGTTGTGTCTGCGTATGTATTTTTGTCTACATAGTACCAAAATTGGCGCATAAGATAAATGGGTGCTCATAAATTAAAATTAACTTTTGATTCACATGACCTAAACATTTAAGTCAGTTCAGTTTGAATTGGTTCAACAGCATAATGCTTGTGGAAGGTAAATCTCAAAAAGTTTGTTCGATTGTGTTGGCTGTGGTTAACACAGTCAGTTGAAGTTATTTTAGGTTTTTTTCCCCTACAATCAAATGTTGATGTACTGAGCTCAGAACCTAATTTTCTATGTATCTGTCAAGATAATCCTCGGTGCCAGGTTTTATTGTTCAGGGAAGCTAATCATAAAAGAATTGGGGTTTGTACACCTCTGATGAAGCAAATAACTGTTATTTTGAATTGTTATCATGCAACATGGATTCTACATTTTTCTTTTTTTCTTGACTTTTATTTATTTATTTTTGTTGGTGCATTATCGTTGTACTAAGTTTTTCTTCAAAAGTTAAACTTGGCTAACATCAGGACCTCAGTGCATCAGGGTAATTGTGATGCTATTAGGTGTGTTCATGCCTCCAGGTATGCAATTCCCAGTGCCTAAAATGCAATATCTCTGTTGCCTGTGATGGAAATTCCACTTCCATTTGTTTTTCAAAACTCATCCTATGTCCACCTCCTCAAGGAAGCCTTTCCTCACGTTCCATCTCCAGGCAGTCCCTCAGTCGTGCTGTCCCTACGTCTTGCATCTTGTATGTGCTTCCATTCTTCCACTTCCCTCTAATTATGTCTCACTGTGTATTTCTGATTTTTGCCTGTCTTCTAGATTATGAGCCCCTTATGGACAGGGACGTACCCTCTACAATGGCCCGGTGCCTAGAAAGCTATTAAAGATCAATATGTCTCCATTGAATTAATGCTATGGTAAGAAGCAAAAGTTACCCAGACAGCGGGGAGACCTGGTTTAGCAGTTGAATTCATCCAGTGGAAGTCTAGCATGCAATGTTAGACATGCATCTGGAAGGTCAGATGACAAGGACAGTTTTGAGGACTGAACCCATGTTTATATGTCAGCTGAAGTCCTAATCTTGATTACTGATGCCCCCCAGACTGTGAATAGAGTGTAAAGCTTTGGAGAAAGTCAAGTACTCCTGAGAAACAACTATTTTGAAGGTCAGCCAAAGGAGGTGAGGGAGTTTAAAAGCAAATACCCAAAAATGTTCAAGGACACTGAGGAAGAGAGGTATCCCAAAAAGCCAGAGGGAGACAGAATTTCAAGACATGAAGATTCTGCCCCGAGGCAAGTGGGTGTGGTAATATGGAGGCCCCGGAGGAATTCAGTGGAAGTAATTTCAATTGAATATCAAGGGAATACGATGCCTGGGATTGCAGATTTCAGCAGAACTGAGATAAAAGGAGAAGAGGATTCACTCATTTGATCACTCATATGAAGCACTCTTTTCCCCATGTAAAGATCTTCAGGTGAGATTTTTAGTTCCTTAAGAGACAGTCTGCTCCTCCAGAAGTCCACAGAAAGAGTGATCTCACTCTTCCAGGAGATTAACTAATTTTCTACTGGTGTCCATGGTGCTCCCTGCAACTCAGAGTCGTCTCCAGTTTTATGTAGTTGAATCCCACAGACGGAGAGTCTGAGACCCAGGAAGTGTCTTTCTCAAAATAAATAACAGATGGATGGTATCTGAACCTAATTCCAGATCCTCTCACTGGACCCTGAAGAAAAAGATGATGTGCATGTATTGGTCAGCTTTGTTACTAAAACAAAATGCCTGAGTCCGCTAATTTTTGTTTTCAGTGCCAAGGATTGAAAAACGGGGCCCTGTGCATGTTAGGCAAGCGCTCTACCTCTGACCTACAACCCCAGTCCCCAAAGCAACTAACTCATGGAGAAATCTATAAAGGGAAAAGATTAATTTAGCTCACAGTTTTGAAGATTCAAAGTCTAAAATGAGGTGAGACCCTACTGGTTTGGCATCATGGTGGGGGGCACATGGAGGAGCAAATGTCACATTTCAAACTGTAGCAGAGAGAAAGAGCAAGTGGGATCAGGCTTGTTCCTTTTATATCAGCCATCCCTCTGAGAACACAAGGAATTGCAGAAGAACTATAGAGGTCTCACAAGAACTACCTTCTAAGAGCATGCCCCCAACCGCCTAAGAGCTTCCCACTGGGTCCTACCTCCTGAAGATTCTACCTCCTCCCACGAGTGCAGTCCTGGGGACTGAGCCTTCAACACATGCACTCAACATCCAAACCACAGTAGAACATATATTTTGCCATAAACTGGACAGAATCCAAAAGTAATCAAGGGGGAAATGCTTGGTAGACCTAATAGATTTTTAAAGCTTTAATAGTCTGAGTAGATAGATACTGAGCTCAGACGATTAGAATAATTTAATACAGGTGCTAGTTTCTACTATCAATATTTCATCCACGCATGACTTCTATTTACAGTTGGCTATAAGATCCTTAGACAAAAGGGGTATTCCTAAGCACTTAGACATACAGCAGCAACTTATTAGCAATAGCACATTTAGATGTAGGAGTAACTTTAGAGACCATCTATCTCACCGGTACCCATTATGTTTCATAAGTGCTTTCTTGATGCCTGGTGGGTCTCTCCTACTTGACTGTAAATTCCTCCAAGGCCAGGGTCCTTGACTTAATCATCTTTTTTGGCAATGACCAGCAAAGATCTTGGTCACAAATAGTGCTCACTAACTGTTTGATGAATGGTAAATTCACATATAAGGTCTCCAAGGTGTGCAAAGGAATCTCTCCCTCCAGAACACGGATTGAATACACTCTGCAGAGAGATCTTTGCTCACTGGGCACTCCCTTTAATAGCTTACAAAACTTCTCCATTTACAGTTTAGTTGTTTACTTTTTAGCTGTGTGTTCTTCCATTAGAATACCTGTTTCAAGAAGTTGGAGATCTTACATATCTTGTTCAAAATTGTACTCAATTTACAGTCCTAGCAAAGGCCTAGCTCATAGTGAGCACTCAGTGTTTATAGAATGAATGAATGATGCTCCTGAAAGAAGGTGAGCATGGAGGCTGGGGATATGGCTTAGTGGTAGAGTGCCTGCCTGGTTCACATGTGACCCTGGGTTTGATCCCCAGCACTGAACAAAAAAAAAAAGAAAGAAAGAAAGAAAAAGAAAGAAAGAAACAAAGAAAGAGAGAATGCAAGACTGCAATCTAAAAAAGCTAAGTCTTCGGCCAATTCCACCCTGCCCCTGGGCTCTTTTGTCCCCAGATCACAGCAGCTCCAAGTCCTGTTCTTCCCCACCTCTCCCACCCACTGCCCTACCCCAGGAATGAGGGTGGAGCCTCTTGCTTCAGGGTTTATTAAACTCTCTTGGACTGAACCGTGCGTGAGCCAGGCTCCCTCCCCAGGATTAATTGGATAAACCCAACTAATGGGTGAGCTGAGTTTTTACTCCTCCCTAGTTTGAGGATTTAATCCCCTTGATCTCTGGAGATCCTTAAAAGGAAGGCTGGAAAAGAAGTCATTAGGGCTTTTTTTGGTCTCTGTAGTTATTTCCCTTCCCCAGCTGATTTTCTTTTCTGCCAAATCCTCAATTCCTGGCAGGCAGGGGAACAGCTTCTCAGGTAGGTGAGCAGGTGAAGGAGGGGATTTTCCCTCAGCCCTGTGGCTCTCCTGATGAGGGAGTCAGTCCCACACCAGGAGGAGCTGAGACCGGGTTCAACTGCCATGCTTTCTTGATTTGCTGCTGTGTCAGGATTCACAGTCCTGGGAAACTTTGCTGTGTCACTTCCTCAGCCTAAGGAGAGACCTCTGCCTTCCAAGCCTGCTGGCTGCCTCCTGCCATCTCTTTGGACACCCGCTTGCCCCCCTCCCCAGCTTCCCTTGCGTGTGGCTGGGAGGGGGGGTGCTGAAGAAGGATTTCTTCTGTTATTTGGGTTTTAGTTTTTCTCTTGTTGTTTACCCCCCTCAATGCTGGGGATTGAACCCAGGCCTCACATATGCTAAGCAGGTGCCTTAGGACAGAGTTACATCCACAGTCCTGGGATGGAATTTCTTTTGTTGATGGTGGTGGTGGTGGTACTGAGTTTTGCTTTGTCTGTTAATTCAAAACTGATGGAACAAGGAAATGAAGAACAGTTGACAATTCTAGAAGCCACCTACCTTTGGCAAATGTCAAAGGGAAAGTAGAAGTGAATAAAACATTCATTCAGTAAACAAGTATGTGATAATACATATTGAGGAGAGTTTATGGTGATCCAGATTCGTCTTGTCCAATAGAAGTATAATGTGAGCCTTGTATGCATTTTAGAATCTCTAGTAGCCACATTAAAACACTTTTGAAAAAAGTTTTCTTTTTTTAAAGAGAGAGAGAGACAGTGAGAGAGAGAGAGAAAGAAAGAAAGAATTAATGTTATTTATTTAGGTTTTCATGTGGCTTTCATTGCTCGGACACATGGTTGTGTACTTGGTGCTGGGGTTTGAAATTGCATCCTCGAGCATGCCAATCAAGCGCTGCAACCACTGAGCCACCGGTCCAGCCCCAGAGTTTTCATTTTTATGTTCATGCTATGTCTCCAAAATCTGGTGTGTGTTTAGTCATAGAGCACATCTCAATTCAGATTATCCGCATTTCAAGCTCTCAATAGCCACATACGGCTCTTGCAGCCACCACGCTGGTCAATGTAGATCTTCCTAGAAATGTTTCTTGCATCATATTTGTGTGTGAGTTGGAAGTAGGGGCTGGAGAGGTTGCTCAGTGGTCGAGCGCTTGCCTTGTATGTGCAAGGACCCGGGTTCAAACCCCAGGACCACATACACAACTAAGTGTCAGAAAAACAAGAAAACCAGATGAAAAAATAAATAGAATTGACTTTTTTTTAAAGAAAGAGACAGTGAGAGACAGAAAGAGAGAGTCAATTTTATTTAATTTTTTCATGTGGCTTTTGTTGCTCCAATACTTAGTTGTATAGGTGGTGCTGGGGTTTGAACGCAGGTCCTCGCACTTGCCAGCAAGGGCTGTAACCGCTGAACCACCGCTCCAGCCCCAGAATTGACTCTTTCTGTCCTAGAATTGACCGATTGATAAACAAGATGGTTTATTTTAATATAAATGCTAGAAAAGTTACAAAAGTGAGGGATAGCATCTAGTAGGTAGGAATGGGGATATTGTCACTATGACATCCAGGAGCATTGCTACTCCTGAGCAAGTCATCTGGAGAAGAGGACCTTAAGTAACATCTGCAACATGAAAATGAAGCGGGCATATGAAGAAGCAGGGAGGAGCATTCCAGACAGAAGTGACTGTAAGAACAAAAGCCTCCAGCCATTCTGTCCAGGAACGGAGTGACCAGAGCTCAGTGGCAGTGGGGCAGAGTGGAAGGAGACTTTGGAGAGGTGAGCAGGAACCAAAACATGCAGGGCTTTGTGGCTCTAGCAACAACCAGTGACCTAATTTATTAATTGTGACAAGGTTCTGTCTTCTGCTTGGAAAATGAATTTAAAAGCACCAAGGAGAAAAAAAAACCCACAGAATCAGTCACAGAAAGTATTCTGGTTGACCAGGTGGGAGTTGGCAGAGGGTGAGGTGACCCAATGGGGTCAGGACGTGCTCTGGGCTGGGACTCACAGGACTTGCTAACAGATGGGTTATGAGAAGAAGGAGAGAGAAATTAAGGATGTCACCTCTGTGTCCAGCTGCAGACCTGGATTCCGACCCTCTTCACCCCTTGCCCCTGCTTGTCCTTTCCGGTTTCCCCGAGCCTGGAGTCAGAAAGCCAGCTTTCCTGGATTTGGACAAGAATTTCACTCCAGGATGTCAAGCCCGCAGGGCAGGTGTGTTCCCGCTCTCTTGTTGCCTGTGATCAGGTCCTCTGAAATCTTTAGGGAATTTACAAGCTCACGCCAGGATCACATTCCTGAGAAGAATGTTCCTATGCATTTGGGCCAAAGAAACAGTGAGAAGTTGGCCTTGCTCTAATCACTCAAAGCACTAAGCAGGTGAATCAGCCTAGAGTGGCACATGGATTTGTCCCACTGGTTTGAGAAAGGATAGAAAAATATTCTAGGGCTGGAGCAGTGGCTCAGCGGTTTCATCGCTTGCTTGGCAAGCACGAGGACCTGGGTTCAAACCCCAGCACCATGTACGCAACTAAGTGTTGGAGCAACGAAGCCATATGAAAAACTAAATAAAGTTGTTTCTCTCTTTCTCTGTCTCTCTCACTGTCCCTCTCTCTTAAAAAAAAAAAAAAAAATATATATATATATATATATATATATATATTCTAAGGGTGGATGTCAACCAACACAGCACTCAAAATAAGGAGTCAGGAAGGCAAGACTATGTGCCTGTCATTATAAAAACAACCGTGACAACAAAAGGCACCAGTCCGGCTGAAGACATAAACAAGATGCTAAGGAACCCATTTCCTAACAGGCTTCCTGTCTCCTCTGGGCAAGTGTTGATCTTAGGGCACACTTGATACCATGACTAGACTGCGTACGAAAGTCCATTCGGGCATTTAAATTGTGTAGTGCCTTGAAGACCAAGGGAGGGGTCTGGTGTGTGTCCATAGGGCAAGGGTGTGTCTCTAAGAAGTGGCAAGGGGTGGAACATACAAAAAAGAGTGTATCGAATGGTGGCGAATGCCTGACTCTACCCCTTCCCGCTGCAACCCAGGGTTAGAGGTAATAGGAGCCACACACTTAGCCCCTGCACTAAAATAGAATTAATAGGACTTTTGCTGCCCAGAAATAAGTATCCATAGCAGATGGCATTTCCCAGAAGAAATGAATCCAGGGATTAATAAGCTGGAGTTTAGATCCCAGCACTGACTGGATCACATTAACCAGGAAGGAAGAGAAATCTGTTTGGTTTGGCTTTCAGTTTCTTCTAGCACAAGATAGCCTCTGCCTAGCCCAGGGATCAACACAACCTTGACTTAGAGATTGAAGGACACAGTCAAATGTATTCCTGTCTGAGCTGCAAAATCTTCTCAGCAATGGGCATAAATCCTCCTGGCCCTGGCTCTTCCCTAGGAAGTAAGCTGGACTTTCTCTCCAGTTTAGGCCCATTTCCTTCCTGACATTTTCCCATGCTTTCCCTGGGAGGCTGCCAAGGGCATGTTGTCTAGAAAGAGGAGGTCACTTGTCCACTAAATCCCAGAGATGAATGAACAAATAGGAAGGGACAAGTGAAGGACGGAGGTAGTGAAGGACGGAGGTAGTGAAAGACGGAGGTAGGTAGTGAAGGACGGAGGTGGTAGTGAAGGACGGAGGTAGTGAAGGACGGAGGTGGTAGTGAAGGATGGAGGTAGTGAAGGACGGAGGTGGTAGTGAAGGACGGAGGTAGTGAAGGACGGAGGTGGTAGTGAAGGATGGAGGTAGTGAAGGACGGAGGTAGTGAAGGACAGAGGTAGGAAGAAAGACTGAATAAGAGTAGCCAATTGCTTCGCTGAAACCAATTCAGGCCGCCTTGGACACTTAACAGGACCTCAGATGCTCACCTGGGATTTTTTTGTTTCATTTTTAACTATTGCCTGCTGTGTGAGTCACCTTCCAAGTGATATCCATGGCCTTTACCAACATTCTTTTCTTTTTCTTTTATTCATTACTGGGACTTGAACCCAGGGCTGCTCTACCACTGAGCTACATCCCCAGCCACTTCTACTTCTTATTTTGAGACAGTGTGTCACTAAGTTACCCAGAGTGGCCTGGAACTTCTGATCCTCCTGCCTCAGTTTCCCAAGTAACTTGGATTACAGGCATGCACCACTGCTGGGCACCAATATCTTTTTTTTTTCCCCATCTATTGGTGTCTCCTTTCAAAGTGTTACAACTTCAACCTCATATTTAATTGACAATGTCTGTTTTTCTCTAAGTAAGTTCTGACCTTTCAGTCAATGGTGTGACACATTCCCTAGAATTGGCAAGGACAGAAAATTCTTATCATCTGGCACCCCACGGTATTCTGATAATATTGCACACACCTGCCATATCTAATCTGAGTGAAGCTGTCAGATCTAATCTCGTGCCTAAAGAGCAAAGACCCAGAAATCATGCAATCTAGATTTGAATTTCAGTTTTGCCATTAAGTGGTAAGATCTTTAAAAAATCACCCCTTCTTTTGACTGTTTAGGACAACACCAATTCAAAATTAGGAATGATTCTAATTGCACAATGCTGCATCTTTCTGTGAGTTTCTTAAGAATTGGAGGAGAGGGTTGTGTAATTCGCTTGCATTTTTAAACAGTAGAAATGCACTAAGAAAATCTACTCCATAATAAATAAAAACCAATTTCAGATAAACTTCTGAAGAATATCCTAGTTGACAATTCCCAAAATTTTAAAAACTCACCAACTCAGGGCTGGGGATGCAGCTCAGTGTGGTAGAGTGCTTGCCTAGCATGCACAAGGGCCTGAGTTCAACCCCTAGCTCTGAAAAACTAAACTAAACTAAAAATAAAAACAAAAACAAAACCCTAACTCACCACCTCAGCATAGTGATCTGTCCTCCTGGAACTGACAGAGCAGGCCCAAGCAGGGACACATTCTACAGGGGCACTCTGGGGAGGCACACTTGCCCCAACAGACTTGTTTTTCCTTTCCAGAGACCTGGAATTATCTTGCCTGCTAGAGGCAAGAGGGGAAGGAAAGAGTGGTTACTCTATGTAATAGCTGGGTGGACAAAAGAACCCTATTAAAGTGGAGGAGGATCTCAGCTATCCCTCTTCTGGCATTTTTCCAGAAGAGTTAAAATCAGCACATTACAGTGACACTACAAAATCTATGTTCATAGCAGCTCAGTTTACAATAGCTCAATTATGGAACCAAACCAGATGTCCCTCACTGGATGAATGGATCCAAAAACTTGGTATATATATATATATATATATATATATATATATATATATATATATATATACACATACATACACATACCATGGAGTTTTACTCAGCAATCAGAAACAACAAAATTGCAGCCTTTGAAGGTAAATGGATGGTGATGGAAAGAATCATGTTGAGCAAAGTTAGCCAAACCCAGAGAGTCAAGAGTCAAATGTTTTCACTCATTTGTGGAGGCTGGAGCGAGACCCAAGCCTGTGTGAAAGGTAATTAATCTCATGTATTAGACTCAACAAAGGCATAGTAATACATAATCTAGGGCAATCATAGATATGTAGTGGGGGGGATAGAAAAGGTAGGGGAGGGGAGAGGGAGGGAGAATATGGAGGGATCTAGTGGGTAATTCTGGTTTAAGTGTATATACATATCATATTGTTACTTTATTTTTTAATTTTTAAAGAGAGAAGGACAGAGAGAGAGAGAGAGAGAATCAAATTTTATTGAGTTTTTCACATGGCTTTCGTTGCTCTGACACTTAGTTGTGTATGTGAGTGCTGGGGTTTGAACCTGTGTATTCGAGCGTGCCGGGCAAGCGCCATAACTGCCAAGCCACCACACCAGCCCCCATATTGCTACTTTAAATGTATTTATGATTGTACAATAACTCAATTCCTTAAAAAAATAGATTTTTAAAAGTGGAGGAGAATCTAAGGGCTTACAGACTATGTGCCTTTCAATTACAAATGAGAACTTGATTTTGTTTTGGAGACGCTAAATGGTTCAGGAGAAGGAGTCTCCACCATAAGCCCAGAGAGGAAGGCAGGGTAGCTCATCCGGAGGCCTTAACCTTCTCTATTCTTTCTGTCAGTCACAGGGCGGGGTGAGGGGGATTATTTTGCATGTTATTTGTTTATTGCTTATCACTTAATTCTCTCACTAGAATGTGAGTGCTATGAGGGTAGGGATCATGTGTATTTTATTTCCATAATATTCTCTGTGCCTAGCAAACTATTTCACATAAAATGAGTACTCAAAGCAATCATTGAATGATTTAAAT
>PVKS010049571.1:0-11907 GCA_004027875.1 Aplodontia rufa
CAAATGGGGTCTTAGAAATGACCAATGGGTTTAGCAAGATGAAACCACTGACAGCCCTGAAGAGAGCAAATCTAGAGGAGCAACAGCAAAAAAAGGACTTATCAGAATAGGTCTAAGAGGGACTGGGAAGGGCAAGGGATGGAGCTCAGTCGTAGAGTGCTTGCCTGGCATGTGTGAGACCCTATATTTAATCCCCAGTACTGCAAATAAATAAATAAGGAATGAGAAGAAACAGCAAACAACATGCCAATTACAAATGGCAAACAGGGGCAGGATCAATCAAGGATATGAGAGTACTATATGACCATTCTCCAGAATCTAAATTATTTATCAGTAAGGTAATAAACAAACAAGGCACAAATACAAAAAAATGAACTAGCCTGGCACAGTGGCACATGCTTACCCAGCAACTTGGGAGGCTGAGCAAGGAGGCTCACAGTTTGAGGCCAGCCTCAGAAACTTATCAAGACCCTGTCTCAAAATAAAAAATAAAAAGGGCTAGGGATGTGACTCAATAGTTAAGCACTCCTAGGTTCAATAACGAATACAAAAAAAAAAAAAAAAAAGTCTTATGAACTTTTTGCCTCCCTGGAAATCGTTTCTTTAGTGAATTTAGTGAATATTCATCTTTCCAAAGTAGTATCCCATTGTGGACAATAATACAGTATAAACAGTGTCTAATTCTGATGAACTATACACAGTACTCAGAGAACATATAATAAAATATAGTTTTTTGTCAGTTTGTTTTGGTTATATCAGTTACGCTGCATTCATGCGCCCTTGAAACATCTCCTCGATTAATGAGATATCATAAATTCCAGCTTAATGTCAATGAGCTGAGAACAGCTGAGAAAGGAACACAGCAAGCTCCCTATCATTAGCTCCACCCCCACATGGCACTGGCCATTCTGAACAGTAAGAGTGCAATTATAGGCAATGCTGAACAGATGGAAAAGGGAGAAGATGTGGAAAACAGCCTAAGGTGACTTACTATTAAGAATGTGAGGATTTAGGAGACATAGAATTAAAGTTAGGAAAGCCTAGGCAAATTATTTTCCTCTAAGCAACTAAACTCTAAACCTCAATTTCTTTATTCTTCGTGAGTGTGAGTGTGAGAGTGTGTGTGTGCTTTCTTTGTTTTTTATTTGTTTCGGTACTGGGGATTTAATCCAGAATCTCATACACTGAGTTACACCCCCAGTTCTTCTTTAAGTTTTTTAAATTTTGAGACAGGGGCTTACTTAAGTTGCCCAGGCTGGCCTCAAACTTAGGACCCAGCTGCCTCAGACTCCCATTAGATGGAATTACAGGTGTGCACCATCGAACACAGCTTTTAGCCTCAATTCCTTAATCTGTGTAATTGAGGTAATGACAGAATTATTTATTACTCCTCACAAATCTATGAGGAGTAAAAAAATATGCAAGTAAAAAATGGGAAAAGCAAATGGCTTCTCCTGGGTCAGATGGGCAGAACAAATATTCACACATCTCACTGCAAAAGTAAGGTATGTTTTTTTCATTTCACAAAAACATTGTAAAAATAGAAAAGGTATCTTTAGATCAATAAATCAAAATTCTTACTTCTTCATCAAAGATTGGAGATAAGGTGGGGCCTTTTCTCTGGGACTTTTCTTCTTTTCCATAAGATTCCTTATAGGACATCTTGAAAAGCTAAAATAAACAATAAAAATACATTATGTGCTGCTCACCAAATAAAAAGTGCACTAGAAATCGTTCTGTTCTCGGGTACATAAAGGCTGGAGTTTCACAGAATGTTCCCACTATCTAGCATTCTCGAGATGAGGGGCCACCCACTGTCTCCTTCGCTTCGCTTACATTCTCCTCCACAAGGAGCTGCTCCAGCTCTGTTCAACTTCTCGGGAATGACTCAAAACTATGCCGTGAGCCATAACTTTTCCCTTAAACACAGATCCCCATTTTCAACTGCCTGCAGGACTACTATATTTTTCTGCCTACACCTCAAAACCAATTAGTCAGAAATTTTCAGTTTCCCAGACACACCCTCTGTCACTGACTATGTAAGACTTTGGACAAATTACACAACATCTTTTGAGCCCTACTTTCATTATACACAAAATAGAGACAATTCACTCTTTTAGGGGGACTCAAATAAAACAAGGGCTATAAAACAGCTTGCACAGGGTGGCACACAGTGGGTCTAAATAAATATTTATTGGTCTTTCTACTAGACACAGAGCTCCTTGAAAAGTATGCTGTATCAAAAACTTAGGAGATGCTCATAAGTGCCTGCTAGGTGAACCAATGGGTGAATTTTTCTTCCTCAGAATATTCCAACCTCTGCCTATTGCAGTTCCTCTGTCCACTTTACAACCCAGTTTCACTTTTCCAGTCATGCTGTAGACCAAGACAAAATCGTTAGCAGATAGGATGGGGATGCCGCTCAGTGATAGTTTGCCTAGCATGCATGGGACCCTGGGTTCAATCCCCAGCACCACAAAAAATTAAAAAATAAAAAAAAAACTGTTAGCTGATGACCAAAGGGAAGGTGCAGAATTAGAAGGCAAACAGCCACACCTTACTGTCATAAACAGTCTCAAATCAGTGTGCACCAGCAGGCGGCAAGAGCAGCATCCTGTGCTAGGACATAGTGGCCAGCAATTAGGAACATTAAAAGGTCTGTCAGGACAGGAATATACAAAAAGGGATCTATATACAAAAAAAAGCTAATAGTCAGCAGTTACACATATTGAGATTATGAATGTAACAAAGGCTAGAAACCAAGCAATTCCAATTACTCTTGGTCAATCCTAATAAGAATAGGTGAAGTTCTACAAAAGAATGATGAATTATATTAAAACTTTTAGAATGCATTAATGAACATGGAGAAGAAAATGTTAACAGCAAACTGAAAATCTAATAAGAAAAATTAGTAAATCAACATTCAACATGATTTTAAGAACAGATTCTAGGGGCTGGAGCAGCGTCTCAGTGGTTACAGCCCTTGCCTGCCATGCCTAAGGACACGGGTTCAAATCCCAGTGCCACATACACAATTAAGTGTCAGACCAAGGGGTTGGACCGGAGGCTCAGAGGTTACAGTGCTTGCCTGGCATGCACAAGTACACAGGTTCAAACCCCAGCACCCACGTACACAACTATGTGTTGGAGCAATGAAAGCCATGTGAAAAACTCAGTAAAAATTGATTCTCTTTAAAAAAAAAAAAAGTGTCAGACCAATGAGAAACTAAATAAAATTAATTCTCTCACTCTCCCTCTCTTAAAAAAAAAGAACAGATTCTAAATTACACCAAATTTTTGCTTTGTAAGATAATTACAATAAGGATTAAATTCACAGTTGACCTTCAGATTACAGCAGTAATCTTTTCTGTCCTTTCTTATTTCAAAGATTCCATTCCATGGGTGGGGAGGGAAATGCACAATTTAAAAAAACAAAAACCAACAACTGTAGCCTGGCGTGGTGGTGACCATGGGTGGTCCCAGCTTCTCGAAGACTAAGGCAAAAGGTTAGCCTGAGTCCAGGAGTTGGGGGCCAGACTGGGACAAAATAGGGGTGAGGGAAACTTACATTAAAGACATTGTTTAGAGGCAACTAAGAGGTTATAAAATTTCCTTTTACAATTTTAACTGACATGCTGGCTGTTATTGTCTCTGAGGATACCTTAACACCAATTTAAATCTCATACCTAAAAAGACTGAAAAAGAACACTGCAGATAGTGGACTATTCAATGAAAACATTTATAAGGTTACTGTGACAAATGTTTTCTATTCGTATGTCAGTGTGAAATTCATATGGAAACAAATTGAGGGGAACTGCCTGTGTAGGCCATCTCCTAGATGGCCATCTCCTAGATGGCTAAGGAGGATTCCTCCTGCTTGGCAATCACAGTCTTAGTCATCTCCCCCATAATGAATAAGGCTGAGCTGTGTAACCAATAGCATCCTGTCACATGGTGACCTGAGGTAAGTCATAAGACACTAGGGCTTCTCCTTTGCTGTTTCAGATCGCTCAGTCTACAGAACAACAGATACCATGTCATATGTGACACTCGAGCAGCCCACGGAAAGGCCCACTAGGGAAGAATGGAGGCCTCTTCCCAACAAACAAAATAAACCGCCAGGCATGCAAGTGAGCCACCTGTGAAGAATCCCGCAGTCCCATCAGCTCTTCACATCTCTGGCAGGGATATTTTCACTGCACCTTCACCAAAGACTGCAAGCCAGATCCACCCTTTGGAGATTCCTGAATTTTTGACCCACAGAAACTATAGGGTAATAAATGTTTTTTATTGTTAAGCCACTAAGTTTTGAGATAACATGCTACATATAACCAATGAATAGTACACTCCCTTAAAATGTAATTCAACTTTGAAGATTCCTTCATGCTTAGAAATTTTTAATAAAATTCTCATAGACCTCAGAGGCTAAAATCAAATCCTTTTCATCTCCTGATTTCCAGCTAGTATTAAATGAAGCTGATATATTGAATGAAATTTCTAAAGTAACCATTTAGTTTTTTAGAAAAAGAAAAAAATTTTTTAAAGAGAGAGGGACAGTGAAAGAGACAGAGAAAAACAACTTTATTTAGCTTTTCACATGGCCTTAGTTGCTCCAACACTTAGTTGTATACGTGGTGCTGAGGTTTGAACCCGGGTCCTCGTGCTTGCCAGGCAAGCGAAACCACTGAGCCACCACTCCAGCCCCAGTCTTTTAGAAATTTAAAAAGTCCGGGACAGGGATGTCACTCAGCGGTAGAATACAAGACCCTGGGTTGCATCCCCAGTACTAGCAAAAAGGATGGGGGAGAGGCTGGGGCGGTGGCTCGGGGGTTCTGGCGCTTGCGTGGCATGTCTGGCAGACACCAACCAGTTCAAACCCCACCACCACGTACACAACGAAGTCTCAAGAGCAAGGAAAGCCACATGAAAAACTAAATAAAATTGTTTCTTTCCCTCTCTCACTGTCCCTCTCTTAAAAAAAAAAAAAAAAAAAAGAAGGGGGAGAGGAGCAGGCAAATGTCTAGAATTGAAAAAAAATCAATGACTCTTGAGTGGTGCAATGATATAGTTGGCATTTAGATACATTACAATCGGTGTTATTCCATTTTAATTGACTTGTCAACTATATACCCAGGAATACTAATTATAAGGGAGATAGGGGGTACACTGAAAGATAATAGAATTATAACTCGCAGAAGCTTCATGGGGATAATCTGTTCCTATTAAACTGGGGAAAGATTTAAAAACAAACAAGAAGAACAGCAACAACAACAAAAAACCTCCGGATACATTTCCTAACTAGGAAGAGGCGGCTAACTTCCAGTTAGCGGTTTAAAGTGCCAAATAATCAGCTCTCCCACCACTGGGTTCTGAAACGTAGGAAATCAACCAACCAACGCAACAGGCACTTAGCTTTGTTAACTAAGAAACTGAACCGGAGCCTAAAACATTCAGACCAGTCCCAGGCAGGGCAACGAAAAAAGTTAAAAGATTTTCCCAGCCTGCTCCAGAAGGCTTACCGGGGGGAAAAAACAGAGAGAAAAGATCCAAATGAGCACACAAGAGTAAACTGGAGAAAAGTATGGGGAGAGAAAGATTTCCCGGACAAATATCTTGGAATATCTGAAATGCATTAATCAAGTGCCCCAAAACTCAACGCACCGAAAGCTCCCGTTGTTAAAAGCCTAAAAACAAGAAAAAAGTGGGCAAAAATAACATGCGTGCAGTGGACGCCTAAGAACATCGCACCGCCGCTGATATTGGTAAAATGAAGGCTAAAGCAAAAACAAACGTCAAGGAAGTGAGGGTTCGGGTCCCGGTGTGGGTGAGAGTGTGAAATGAAGCGCAGAGCCCAAGTCCCGGTCGGCAGCTCCTCCGCTACCCACAAACTCCCCGCGGGGCCTCAGGCACCACCACCGCTTCCAGGACCCTCACAGCGCGCGAAGGGCAGCCCCGGAGGCAGGGCCAGGTCAGAAGCACACCCTCAAGTGCGCCGGGCCCACCCCGGATCCGCCCACAGAGTCGCCCCGCCCCAGCTCGAGGGACTCCCCAGACGGCCAGCCGGCCCGCGACCAGCCAGGGTGCTGGGGTAAGCGGCGGAGGGGCTCCTGCTCAGCGACAGCTCGGCGCACCCCCACTTTCCCACTTACCGGCGCCTGCGGCGGGGGCGACGCCGGAGGCTCAGGCCACAGGAAAGGGCCCCCTCTGGCCCACCGCCCGCTGGGAAACGTAGTCCTGCGCTCAGCCCCAGCCTCCCGCCCGAGCGCTCCGCAGCGTCTGTTTAGACTTCTCCGCACTTCCTCCCAGAGGTTGGCTCCGCCCCGCCGCGGCGCTGTGCACGCTGGGGGTTGTAGTCCGGGCTCCATTGGGCGGCGGGCCGGTGGGACGCAGGCGCCGCGAGGAAGCGCAGTTCTCGCACCCCATTGGACGCCGGCCTCGGCACGCTCCTGCGCAGACCGTGGCGGCGGCGTAACGCCTCGGGGAACGGGAAGCCGATGGGTTCCTGATTCTCTGCCCGTGGATTTTTCTTTTCTTGCTGACAGCACTGGGTCACTGGTTGTTCGTCTTTTGTCCGTTGCACGCGTCCCGCCCGCTCTCCCTGTTTGCTTCCCCACTCATTGGATCCAGCCCTGTGGGCATTAACGTCAGTTGTCTCCCCGCCGTGAGCCCCTCCCAGTCCCCGGCGGGCCTGGCAAACGGAGGCGGTAACTATGGAGAACATGGCGGAGGAGGAGCTGCTACCCCTGCAGGAGGAGGAGGTGGCCCAGGTCCGGGTCCCGGCCCCGGACTCGGCTCGGGTCCCAGCTTCCGCCCCAGATTCAGCTCCGGCCTCGGCTCCGACTCCGGCCTCGGCTCCAGCCCCAGCCCTTTCCCTCGCTCAGGCTGCGGCCCTGTCCCCGTCCCTAGCCTCTGCCCCTGAGGAGGCGGAAAGCAGTAAGTGCAGGAGGCCTAGATCTTTCTGCCGCAGAGGAGCAAGAAAATGCTCCTTACTGGGGAGTAGGGGAGGCCCTCCTCCGGGTGGTTTTTGGTTTTTCTTTTTTAAGGGGAAAGGCAGGTTTAGGGAACTGGAGGTGGCGGGAGGGACCGGTGTAGCGGGTAAGGGTAAAAAAGGAAGAAGGCACCGTAAACCTCCAAGACAGCACCTCGAAGGATAGGTGGAGGCCAGGGGTGCCGCAGATAGAATACTGAAGTTTAAGGGCTTCTTCGTTAAGGAGAAAATCTTACGGCACAAAAATAGGGAGATATCTGTCATTTGGTAGTTTCCATGTCAGCTTAGTCTGCTGTGGTTAACTAAATCCTTCTAAATGTGACATAGTAACCGAGGCAACCTGTCTTAACAGTAGAGCCTAGCTGCCAAGATTTAGAAACCATTACTGTCGGTTTTTCTGGCCAAGATTTAGAAACCATTACTGTTAGTTTTTCTGCCTCGACATACACAAAGCGATGGGCTTGTCTCATTATTTCATTTTCTTTAGCAGCTTGCTTCTATAAAGAATTTGCAGCCAATGAGTTGTTTGGGAAGGAGTCTGCACAATCATGGATGTCTTTTCCCTCACACATAGAAAGCTAATTGACTTTTATGCATCCGAACAGCCCATCAGGAGTCAACCTGATGGTCAAAGATAACCCAAATTATTGTGCTCTAAATGTACTTGAATGTTTTCTAAGCGGTGGTTTATTGGATCATGTAGGGAACTTAACATTGATGATTAATACTTTTAAGGATTGTCTGAACATTTTAAAATGTGAAATCTAAGACTTAGTTCTTTCAACAAATTATTTTGTCCATCAACTGACCTTTATACCCTTTCTGATTTATCACAAACTATCTTAACTATTTCTAGGGCAGTTATGCTTTTAATGATTCTAAAACACTTGAATAAGGTGGGGGCAGTGGCGCAAGCCTTTAATCCCAGCCAGTCAGGCCAAAACCGGAGGATGTCAAGTTTAAGACCAGCCTCCGCAATTTTGCAAGAACATGTGTCTCAAAAATATAAATAAATAAATAAAAAGGATTGGGGATGTGGCTCAGTGGTTAATTGCCCCTGGGTTAAATTCCTGGTACCAAAAAAGGAAAAAAAAAAAAAGAAACACTTGAATAATTATAGTCCAATAGAATGATTTTGCAGTTTTGAAATAATATGTAATTTATAGTAGAATTAAAGGTAGATCTGATACCTGGAAAGACAAAGTCCACATGCCTGAGGTAGGCCCCTCCTGGTCATATAAAATCAGAGATTGTAAGTGCATTAAAAGGTCTGTTATTTCTTCACCTATCATGGTGTGTGGGTGGAGTGGTTTTACTCTCCTGAGTCAATAGCCTCTTACCTCAACTGCAGATTGTATCTTTAATCTGAAGTGGTTCAATAGCTTTAGGGAATGCCTATTCTCCATTATTTAGAAAGCCTTAAACATAATATGTATTTTAGAAATTTACAAGTAAGTAATTTGAAAATTCATAAGAAACCTGAAATGCATTACTGGGACAAATTAATGATTGAGAAATCTAAAGTGCATTAGAACTAAAATTCATATTAGTTGCATTTTAAAAATTATTTTTAGATGGTCTAGCTAGTCCTTTGAAGTCAGTCATAACTAGGCAAGATGAAGATGGTGTTTCCGAAATAGAATTGAAAATGGAGGAGAAAGTAACAGAAGAAATTGTTAAAGAACCTCCTAGCAACTTGGACTCATCTAATTTAACAAGAGGTTTGCCTGTTGACTTCTGAATTATTAGTGTGTTACAAAAAACAATTTGGCTGATTTGAATACAGATTGATATCTACTATTTTAAACCACAAAGGAATTTCAGAGGTGTTTACAGGCATGTTCTGCATTTTTAGACATATTTTTGACGGTTTTCAATAGTGGACCAGGACCACAGGATTTTCAGTTTTCTAATTCACCAAGGTCCTTTCTCTTAATTTAACAGAATAATTTCAATAAGTACATTTTTATGTAGTGCTGTATTTCTTGTTTAACATACATATAGCTCTTTGCACTATGAAAGCCAAAAGCCCTTATTGTTAACAAATGTGATAGGTTGGTTTATACACATGTATTCATTTCAAGACATTAATGTCTGGCCTAGGATTTCGCTTTATATTTTTATTTCCTCATGTATTTTTGTGGTACTAGGGATTGAACCCAGTGGTATTTTGCCACTGAGGTATATCCCCAACCCTTTTTATTTCGAGTCAGGTTGCAGTAAATTGCCCAGACCAGTCTCAAACTTGCAGTTCTTCTGCCCTCAGCCTCCCAAGTTGCTGGGAGTATAGGTGTGCACCACTGTACCTGTCCTAACCTAGCAATTGAAACTTAATAATCAAACAAAAAAATTGCCTGGTTTTCGATAATTATATCTCATTATAAGTCATTTGAATAAAACCTAGTATAAGATATTAACCAATAATGTTTGTTGTTTTTCATTTTTGCTCATTTAAAAATAAAATGGAAAACCATCTTTTTAATAAATTTGAACAGGAATGTTTGATAGTAGATTCCAGAATTTTTGATGTAGTATGCTCTGCATCATTCCTAATGACTTTTTAAAATTGTGTAGTAGACCTCAGTGCATGCTTTGTGAAGTTCCTGCACTAGCCACTTCACCATCAGGAAGATGAATAAGGCATAGCCCCTACCTTATTGCTGATTTGGAGGGAAGACAGATAAGGACACAAATTATACAAATAAGCCAGATGTGGTGGCATATGCTTGTAATCCCACTACTGGCTCGGGAGAGGAGGTCTGCAAATTGAGGCCAGCCTGGACCATTTGGGGAGATTATCAAAATTAAAAAAAGGGCTAGGGGACAGCTCAGTGCTGGAGGCTTGCCTAGTCTGTTTGAGGCCCAGAGTTCAATCCCCAGCCATGGGAAGAAAAAAATTTTTTTAATTATACAAATGAGCTGAGAGTGAAACTCATAGAGAAATAATCTGGAAAGTCAGTGTTAAAAATTGAATTGCAAAACCTTAAGTTTTTAAAAATTGTTTAACATAATATTAGCCCTAGGTTTCATTCCATTATCGCCAGTCTCTTTAGGAGCTTTGTCAGTTATCAGATCGAGCTATACTCAGGTTCCTTCTTTGTCAATTTTCCTTTTCTTTGGGATACAGATATATTCAGAACTCTCTATCCTTACAAGGAGAAAGTAAATTGAAATTTCATCTATTTCTTGTTCTTTTTTTTTTCCTACCAAAATTCTTGAAAAAATAATTACACTGATTTTTCTATATTTCCTTTCCCCTTCCAATCTCATTTCTACTCCCAAAAACCTCACGGAAGGTTTTTTGAAGATCACCAGACATGCTACATAGGAAATCCATAGTCTTTTCTTTATCTTTCTAACAGTATTGAGCATTCTCTTTTACAGACTCTTTTTTGCCTTCTTTGTGATCTTGGTTCTCTTTACCACATGTTTTTTCTGAATCTACCATCTTGATTCTTTTTACTCAACTTCTCATAAAAATAACTAATCCCTGCATACCTCACTTATAGATTATATCCATTTATATTAATCAGTAATGGATCTAACAGCTTTTGGGGAATGCATCCCACGTCTAATAAAGAAAATGTTAAATAAGGTCAGACATAGTGGCCTACACCTACAGTTAATTATTTGGGAGGCTGAGGTTAAAGATCACATATTCAAGACCAACCTCGGTAATCAAGCAAGACCCAGTCTTAAGAAAGAAAGTGTTAGACATATTTTGCAAAGACTTATATGTTCCAAAATTTACAAGCATTACCTTTTAAGAGTATATAATGTTTTAAAAACCTGAAAATGCAGAACTTGGACAAATGTATGATTAAGAAATATGAAGTGCCTTAAAACTAAAATATATATTTGTTTGAGAGAGAGTCTGGTCAGTCATTTGAAATCAGTTATTTCTAGGAAAAACTGTATCTTGGCTTTTTCCTTTTTCACAACATCTTTTTCTTAGGCTTTCTTGTGGTTTCACCTAATATCCATATTTATAATTTGTATGTGCACACTCTCTCCTAAGGTCCATTAACATTCTCAACTGCCAGTAGTATATTATATACACTACCTCAAAAACTGAATTTTTTTGTGGGGATGGGTATTGAACCAAGGGTTGTCTTTTCCACTGAGCTATATCTCCAGCCTTTTTTATTTTTTATTTTGAGACAGGGTCTTACTAAGTTGTTAAGGCTTTCAAGTTGCTGGGATTACAGCATGTTAGTTGAAATTGTTTTCATACTTTAAGTGCAATCTAATGCCACTTCTCCAATAAAGATATTCACAGTCACTTGTTAGAATTTATTACTCATTCCTCATATGCCTGAATCATATTACTATTACTTTTGGTATTCATTTCATCCTACCTTATATTGCAGTTAGAAATTAGCATAGTAGGGGCTGGAGAGGTGGCTCTGAGGTTACAGCGCTTGCCTGGCATGCGCAAGTACATGGGTTCGAACCCCAGCACCCACGTACACAACTAAGCGTTGGAGCAATGAAAGCCATGTGAAAAACTCAATAAAAACTGATTCTGTCTCTCTCTCTCTCCCTGTCCTTCTTTCTTAAAAAAAAAAAAAAATGAAATTAGCATAGTAGCTGGGCAACGTGGCCCACACCTATAATCCCAGCAACTCTCCAGGCTGAGGCAGGAAGATCCCAAGTTCAAAGCCAGCTACAGCAATTTAGCAAGGCCCTAAGCAACATAGCAAGACCCTATCTCAAAATATTAAGAAAGGGCTGGGGCTGTGACTCAGTGGTTGACTGCCCCTGAGTTCAATCCCTGGTACCCCACCCCCACCCCCGTACCAAAAAAAAGAAAAGAAATTAACATGCTAATCTCTCCCACATGATTGAAAGTAGTTTGAAGACAGACAACATGGCTTATGTTTCTTTGGTATTTGTACGGGGTAAAATTTTTCTTTTTT
>PVKS010049572.1:0-11936 GCA_004027875.1 Aplodontia rufa
GTACTCTTCTTCTTAGATGGTCAGTGCTTGACCAGTTTCAGAGACTGGGATTTTTACTCTCACTTCCCTTTGCTCATCTTCTAAGAGGAACTTTATATCACATTCTGGCAAGATCCTGGGTTGATAAGTGAGAGTTCTCTCTTTGATGTTACATTGTGATATTGGAAAAGCCATTTTCTCTGAATACCCATAATTGATATGGGTCCAGTGGTATCATATTAGTCTTGCAATAAAGTAAAATAATTTGTACACTATACACTGTTTCCCCAAGTATCTTTCTGAAGTTTTATAATCTGGTATATGGTGTATGTGTTTGTGTGTGCGCACTAACTCAGGCAAGAGAATTACTTTTGTGTTAAAAATAGTAACAAATAAATTGTCAAGTTAAATTTGCAAAGTCTAACTAATTGGTGAACTCTAATGAAAGGGACACACACATACACACATACTTGGATAAAATACTTCTACTACAAAATCTACTACAAAAATCTAACCACTTGCTTAGAGATGACATATGTTTCCCCAGGCAGAATTCCTTTATCCCAAGGGAGCCTGATATCTGGAAAAATACATTGATGATGTAATGAGAACCCTTCCCAGAGGAAGCACCTTCCACCGAGGGAAACGTGGGCCTCTGGATGCAGCCAATGATTTCCAGCTGTGTCGCTCTGGCTGGTCTTTCTCATTACCTAAGTTTTCCACTTGTGATTTGAAGATTCTGCTCTTTCTCTAAAATACATTATAAGAATACTGGAAGGTGAAGCCAATCTTGTAAAATTATATGAGAAGTTAAAACATAAAGTAATTATATTCAACAATTGATTCTGCAGTTAATATATTTATATTGTCTGAATGGCCAAACTACTTAAGGCAGTCACCATACAGGTATGGCCAGTCCAGCAGGGTTCTTAATCTCTGTCTATCTAAACCATATGTGTTTTATCGATTTGTAGTCGTCTGCCCAAATACTTACTAAGCCCAACAGCTAAAGAGCATACAGTCTGGAGATGGAAACAAACACAATGAGTTGAAAGAAAAACTTTCTAAAGCTGTGGATTGTAGACAATATTGCACCATGCAGAGAGCTAAGAATTTTTTACAAGTGCACAATTTGTTTTTCACAAGAGTACCTCTCAGCCTGGGAAACTTTGGAGAGGAGGAATTCCAATTCTTCAACCTCCTTCTTCCCTGAGGTTGAACATTCCCAAGGTATGATCATCTCTTCAGTCCTACGCTGCGGTACTTAGGAACTGATTGACAAGTTTCCAACAAATGCTTGATTTAAAGCTACATATTGATCAGACTGGGGAAAGACATGCTGAATATTTGGTTGGCAGAGCCCCATGAGATACAGTTTGTCTTTATAATTTCCGGGATAGTGGAAAATGGGGAGAGGATGGTGTCTGTCAGGGATGCCGAGCAAGGGTTTGGACCCAAATGAAAATGTATATTTCTGATTTGGTTCCTCTTCCAGAACACTATTACCTAATAATTTGGACAGACTTCTCCCTGTCCTCTTCACAGTCCTAGTGCTTAGCAATGGAGCACCGAGGGGACAAATCCTCCCTTTCACAGACCAGATACAAACAGGACTGAAGTCACTTATGTATTAAACACAACTAAAGCCCACAGGATAACTGATGACTGCTGCTCTTAGCTCATAAATAAAGCCCTGCTAAGTGTGGATGTTCAGGAGCAGTTTCCATCTGGCACACTCACAGCCACGTGTCCGACCAGGGGTCGGAGGTGGAAAGGAGGCAGCAGTTCACTGAAGGCTTTGTTTTCATTGGCCCAGAATGAAAGGTTCACGAAACTGCTCTGATGGCCAGAGGGCCCCAAAGGCTCTTGTGAATCTCTTCTTCAGGCACAGACGAAAGTGGGAGTGATTAAATGGTATGTTGAAGCATTCCAAGCATGAATCTTGACATTGTCTCTGAGGACCTTGCATGTAGGCCCAGCCAGGCAGTGCTAAAGAAGCTGGCAAGGCAAAGGGAACTCCAAGAATGTGGGTGGCTCTGGGTTTTGAGATCGTGCAGGAAGACATGTAAATCTCAGGTGGTCACGTGGGACTTTATTCAGCATGAGCACATTAACATCGCCATGCAGCAAATCGAATATCGGTGGCAGGATCAGAGGGTGTGGGTGAGGAACTGACTGGCTGACTGATGGGTGGGCATGCAGCTCTCCAGAGCACCCCCAAACTCCATGACTCTTACAGCTGATCATGTCTGACTTTATCATTAGTGGTCTGGGACCTGTTCTGGGGAGACAAAAGGAGGTTCTCTTTAGGCCTTGGTTTAGCTCTGACTGGTTACTCTTACATTTTTTCCCTCCGCTCCAGGCCCATGAAAACACTAGTGTCTGTTTACAGAGAATAATCTTACTTTGATGTGAAAAGTTAGGTAACCCAGCCATTGAATCCAGGTTGACTCAACAGGATTTTGTTTAAATCCCTTAGCTCCCCTCTGCGGGTACCACTACTTCATAACTCAGGTTCATGCAGAAATTCTATTTTCTACCTGGAATCATGTTTCTGTTAAAATCACCTAAACTAAATTAGGTGGTTTGCCTGGATATTACTTGGACTAGTAGTACAAATGGCTTCCATAGGCTCTTTCTAAAAGGAAAAAGTACCCCCAGCTGTATCTACCTTTACCTTTCCTTCATTTTCTTCTGGAAAATCCCGATCAGGATCAATTATATTTCCATTTATTCTCCTCTTCCCAATTTAGCTTCTAAATTTCAATTTTTATCACATCCCAGTAGCTTTCTCCAATGTCTGCCTATTTCCTCCATACAACCTGATTCATACACGACCCAGTCAGGAACTTGAAAAGTCAAGCCTAAGTCATTACAAATATTAAAAACTTTATAGAAGGTGCAGTAGCCATATAAAATAACGATTGTTTGGGAAACAGCAGCTATAACAAAGCACATTTCCCATCGTCAGTAAAACCAATGTGAATCCAACAATGGCTAAGGATAGAGTTGTTGAGATGGAGACAATGACAATGACAAGTATTATTTGTTGAGATTCCACCAAGCACAGGTTCCCCCCCCGCCCGTAAGGATTGAATCCAGTGGTGCTTAACCAATGAACCACATCCCCAGCTCTTTTTTTATTTTTTATTTTGAGACAGGGTCTTTCTAAGTTACTCAGGGCCTCACTAAGATGTGGAGGCTGGCTTTGAACCTGTGATTCTCTTGCCTCCGCCTCCCGAGTCACTGGAATTACAGGTGTGTGCCACTGCACCAGACCACCAAGCACAGTTTTAAGTACTTTATATGATTTTTTAAAAACTTAATGCCACAACAAATGTAGAAATCTTGATTACCATCCTAATTTTCACATAACAAAAAACATTTTTTGTTCTTCCAGAACTAGGGAACAGGGGACTGATTTGAACCCTGGGTTATAGGAAATTTTAAAGCTTCTACTCATGGTGAAACTGCCTTTTTTTCAATTCTGTGCTGTTACCACCTATCGGATTGACTAGTTTGGTGACAACAAGCTAAAAGAGGCATACTTAGTGGCATGTGGGAGAACCTCAAATGTTTACAAATATCTTTTCACTGACATGAGAGGTTTAGACCAGGAGATCATGAGGGCATAGTGCTGAACTCAGCTTCCTTGTGCTTATTGTAAACAAGCCCTTGTATGTGTCAAGTCCTGGAGAAAAGAGCTCCTTGGAAGACCTAGGAAAAGTCCTTTGGCTGGTCTGTATACACATTCCATGACTAAATCAGAAGCACCCACACTGCCCTCTATCTGACCAGTCACAGGGCTCTTACACCAGGTGTCATAGTGAGGTTAGTGAGTGATTGTAGTGAAGTGACTTTCTTAATTCCTACAAGGAATTGCCCTAATGCTCTTTCTGGGTTGACAGCTCCTAAAAGGTAAGGGTATTTATTTCCCTTAAATCCCCAGTACCTAATAAGGAGTCAGTAAAGTTTATCAAATAAATAAAAGTCTCATTGTAATTTAGCAACATTGAGAAAATTCCACATTTATTTTGGCTGAATTATTACACATTTGGTAAGGACTTTTAGGGCAAGACTTAAATTGGGATATTTAGAGGTCTGCAAATCTTCTGAAATCACATGCAAACTTTTCAGTGTATATGTGGGAATTTTGTGAGGTCCTTAGCTTTCACCCCATTCTTAAGAAACTTCTTAAACCAAATTGCTTAAGAATCACTGCTTCATGATTTGCAAAGAGGGTGCACTTCAATATCTTGTTTGACCTTACACCAAATGCTATGGGAATGACAATTTAATAATTCTTTGTTTACAAAAGATGACAATATGACTGAGAAAGATGACACAAACAGTAAATAAAAATAATGTTCTGGGGGCTGGAGTGGTTGCTCAATGGTTATGGCACCTGCCTGGCACATGTGAAGAGGCAAGTTCAAACCCCAGCACCACTACCTACACAGTGAAGTGTTGGAGCAATGAAAGCCACATGAAAAATGAAATAAAAATGATCCCTCCTCCGTCTCTCTCCCTCTTTAAAAAAAATCATGTTCTTACTCCAGATTTCTATCTTCTGTTCTTTCCATATTTGTGTATGTGTGTGTGTGTGAGAGAGAGAGAGAGAGAGAGTGCATATCATGCACGCACGTGAGTGTGTAGAGGAAGAACCAGTAACAATGTAGTGTTGAAGAGGATTTTGCATGATCAAAGCTAGGTTGACTTTTTCCCCCTCCTGAAGTTTAGAGAATTGGGTGATTTCTTCCTACCCACTCAGCTTCAGTTCTCAGGGAACTGCTGAATATAGGTTAGTTCTGCCTTCAAGTCCTGATAACTCCATAGATTGTCTAACTCAGCAGAGAAGTTTAAGAACCAGGATAGAAGATACATCCCTATTTGCTTTTGAGCCTTACCTTCTATGCAATGGAGTTAAAAATACCATTTACAATGTCCTAAAACACCTTTCTGTCTTTTTTAAAGGTAATTAAATACATAAGGGATTTCTGGATCCATTATCTTTTCTGGATGTTTTGTTCTACCTGGCAGCTGAGACTCATTTTCTCATCTTAACACTGAGAAACTTAGGATAGAATAATTTTATGAATGACTTTTAACTCTAAAGTACTCTTTATATGATACTCTGAGAAAGAAGCCAGTGGGGTAGGGGAAAGGGAAAGTATAAAGAAGAGGAACAGTGTTAGTCAGATTTTTTGTTGAGGCCAGAATGCCTGACATGAACAGCCTGGGGAGGGGGGTAGCTTATTTTGGTTCATGGTTTCATCTGTTCAGTCCATGGTTGGCCAGGTCCATTGCACTGGGCCCAGCGTGAGGCAGAACATCATGTCAGAAGGTGATGGAGAAGTACTACTACATTCATGGTGGCCAGGAAGCAGAGAGAGAGAGGGAAGAGGCCACAGGGAAGTTCAACCCAGCGACCTACCTCCTCTAACTATCCCCCACTTGCCTATGGCTAACACTCCATCAGTCCATTTAAACATTTAACTAATTAGGTTACAACTCTCACAATCCAATCATTATGCCTCCAAACATTCCTGAATTAACACAGGGGCTTTTGGGGGTATAGGGAACATCTCATATCCAAACCATAACAAATGGCCATGTGGGTGGCATTCCAGAATCATTACTTTCCAATGGTGTCTGGGTATATTCCCCACTCCCCCTCACAAGCAACTTGAGTATTTGACCTTACTATTTTCTCCCACCTTTTCAGGAAATGCTTTAGTCAGGACTAAGAAGCTTCAAACACAGGCATGGTGGAGTTAGCAAAAGGTTATGAGTGATGCAATTCTATCTGTTGAGAATTTGTTGAGTTCTAGTACATCTTGTAAGCCAAACCTTGGACTTTTATCCCTGTTGGCAAAAAGCAAATCAGTTTTGCTGACACATACCCCTGGGGCTCCGGAGAGGGTGGACTTGATGATCCATGGATGTCTTTCAACTTTTGGAAACTATGATTCGCCAATTCCTCTTCCTGATGGCATCACTGGGGGATTAGCAGGTTCTTATTGAGCAAATATAACTTGAGGCTTGGAAGACAGTTTCAGTAATCAAGAGAAGGGAGGTCAGGACTCAAGTCTAAGTAAGTGAACCTTGCTTCCTGCAGTCTGAGATCAGAGCAGTTTTGTGGCACAACTCTAGAAGGCACTTGTCCTGTTGCATTCTCACCCATTGGAGCCCAGTTTTAAGATGATATGACACAAAAGGTGTTCCCTGGGATTGAACAATGCTGCTGTCTTACCTCAAGTAATTTCCTTTCATCACACAAAATTTCACTTGATCCTGGAAATTGAAATGCAAAGGTCAGGAGGGTACTTTCAACTAACTATTTTATAAAATCTGGCAAAATTCCACCTCAATGTGCTTATACTGAGACAATAATTGATTGCTATAGAAAGCTATGTTGGGGATGGGGTAATGCGCAAATTGTAAAACCATATTTAATGCAAGAGACATAAGCATGTGCAAAGGATTGTGCTATTTTACCTTGCACTCTGTCTTTGAAAAATATTTTTGGTGAGAATCTTAGATGTTGGAATTATTTTAGTCATTTGCATCAAGTAGGGTGTTTGTAAGTGTTTTTGGGAGTTAATCGGTCTCTTTGTTCATGTGACCAGTTTTCCACATAATAGCTACCATTCCTGGGCTGCCGACCAACAGTCAAGTGCTTCCCAAATATTACTTCATTAGATCCTCCCTGTAACCCTATGAGGTAGGCGCTGTTATCTTGGTTGTATAAAAAGAAATATGAATTTCAAAAAGGTTTGTAACTTGCCCAAGATCATAGAACTTAAGTAACAGGGTCAGAGGTCAAGCTCGGGTTTGTCTGGCTCCAAAGTTGTGCCATTACCAGAATACCAAACAGTTTCTTTTCTACTTTGGCATTATATCTTTTTGAGCAAACAAATATGTGTGTTCATCTGTAGTGGATGCCATAGTGAAATATCATCTATTGGCAGATTAGAAACAAGTTATTTCTCCCTATTCTGGAGGTTGGAAAATCTAAGATCAAAGCACTGGAAAATTTGATATCTAATAAGAGCTAGTTTCCTGGTTCATAGATGGTACCTTCTCACTGTGTCCTTCCAAGGTAAAGGGGCAAGCCAACTCCCTGAGGTCTCTTTTATGAGGGCATTAAACCCAAACATGAAGGCAGATGTTATCCGCTCCTAATACTATCACCATGGGGGTTGGAATTTCAATACATGAATTTGGGGGATGCAAACACTGGGATCATAGCACTATTCCTTTACTTGCAGAAGGGTAGTAGTAAGAGGAATAATAATACCAACACACATGAGGCCAACGCTGTGGCAGGGACTGCCTAAGTATTTTATGTTATTAAGTAACTTATTCTTGTCAAATCTCACAATATACAGTCTATGGCAAGCCCTGTTTACAAATGAGGAAAATAGGACATAAAGAGGTTTAGAAACTTGCCCAAGGTCACCCCACTAGTAAGTGGCAGAGCTGGGAGTCAAAGCCACACAGTGGGGTTCCACCCACCACACTGTTCACTGCTGTGCTAGAGCAGCTTGTCATAGAAACAAGTCACTCAAAGGAGTTCCTCTGCATGGTTCACATTGGTCTAGGACACAGGGTATATTCTCCAGGAGAGGAGTGATGGGGAGTCAATGAATCAAACTTTTAAAATCCTTGGCCACTTGCTCAACAGGCCTAATTCTGAGCAAGGCTCTATAGCTCAGGGCAGCTGTGCTTCCTGCCTTTCCTGGGGCTATGGTACCCCTGCCATGCCTCGCTGAGCCAGGCTGCTGAAGTGATGGATCTCAAAGCTGGAGCAACGGCCCCTGCATCAGACTGGGAGCCAGCTTCCATCTTTCATTCCCTTTTCACTTGTTAGTTCTTGCTTTGTTTTTCAGAAAGTGAAATGCATTCCTTGGAATTCTTAGGAACCAGAGGGTTTTGAATCTGTAATGCTTATGAACTCCTGCGAGTGCTGGTAAAATAGCTTTCTTTTTTGCACATGAAGTCATATTTTTACTGCCCCCCCCAATAAAAAAGGATTATTTGAGAATCTGTGGGGATCAGAGCTGGGTATTGTGTTACAGAAATTTTCCATTTTAGACACAGACTACATACAGCAGTATGTAGGCCAAAAAAAAAGGTTGAAGGAGTCTCCAGGAGGGCCTGAAGAAATAATGCCTCTGCCTTTAATCCTAGGGAGTATCGCCAGTTTCTTGGGAGGGTTGTCCACAAGACCTGGATTTGATCACCAAGTACTTGCGCCTGAGTTTAGGATGATGATGAGAGATGGCACCACAAGGTTTAATTTAGGATTATACCTTGGAGAAGATACTAATCCTTTGATGCCTCAGTTTCCACTATCTGAAAATTGGATTTAAAAAAAGTTTGTTGAAAGTGCTAAGAACATACGTACTGGCTATACAATAATGATATGGTAGTGCCAGTTAAATAATTATTAAGCAATACTTAAATGTATGAGGGCCTTACTAAGCATGAGCCATTGTGCTAAATCTTCCTAAACATTATCTCATTTGATCTTCACAACAACCTGATGAGATCAGGCATACTGTTAATTCCAATTTTATAATGAGGAAATAGCAGCTTAGAAAAGGAAGTGCCTGCCTTGAACAGGTTCATTACCTCAGATGCAGTCTGGGAGCTCTCACACCAAAACCCACACCCAACTGATGCCCTAAGGACAGGCCCTGCGCTGGATCTGGTGGATGATAAAGGGAGGGGCCCATCTTTTGTTGGATAAAATGTGCCCCTCTGACATTCACCCTGTCTTTTAGCAGTGCCCCTTTCACGTGTACCTGGAACCACCTATTTTTAAGAAATGTGCTTGTTTTCCAGGTAAATAAATTGATTTGGTTCCTCCTGGCTCAGTTCTGAAGCCAATATTGCCTAAACAGTGATTCCTGCAGTGTGGTATCCTTGGCCAACATCAGCTGGGTACTTGTTAGAGATACAAATTCTCCTGCCCCCAAGTAGATCTACTGAATCAGAAACTCTGGGCGTGGGGCCCAGCAATCTGTCTCTGAGCAAGTCTGCAAAGTGAATCTGCTGCAGCTAAAGTCTGACAACCACTGACTGCTGGGATACAGGAGAGAGTTAAATCAGGAATAGAGGTCCAACTTGATTCTTAACAGCTGCTAGTGACTCATTCTCCCCAGTCATTCCCTTCTGAGTTTCTGTCCTTTTTAGGATGAAGGATTTGTTCCTGTCCCAACTCGTGTGATAAATTTCATCAACAGTGTCCGTTCTTTTCTGAATCAATGCTGTGCATGAGGACACTGAGCTTTATCCATCACACATGTATCTGTAGCCCACTTCTGTTTTGGGAACCAATGGTTAATTCACCAGGGTGCATGATTAGCTTCAAGTTACCCTTCATGCAGACTAGAAAAAAAAATGTTGAATAAAACTCTAGTTCTAGGTCAAATAAGACATTTGCAAAGCTGGGATTGATATCTAAATATTCTTGATTTTAAAGGTTCCAAGCAGACTGAATGAGCCAAGCAGCATCCTGATCCCTTCCCCCACCTTCCTACCCCGGATTTATCACAGGAGGTAAAGCAACTAAAACTGAAGATGGGTGAGGTCACTGCCTCCATTTTTTAACGTGAGCTGTGGCTCAAGCTTGTCTGATTCTCAGCCTCACCAGTCTCATGTGTTCCCCATGGGAAAACCCAAGCCATGTGCACACTGCAAACACCAGAACAGAAGTTTCCTGTCTTCTAGCTCATTTTCCAGGGCCCAGTGTAAGATGGGCCCCACAGTTCAGCACGAATCTGCCTTTTAGTGACTGTGCAAACATAACTGAAAAAAAAAATGACGCCAGCTTTGCTAGTTAACCAAAGCCTTGTTTGGTATTGGAGATGCTGCTTTTCCTAATTGAAAAACAGGAGAAAATTTTATTCAACTTTGCCGGAAAACAGAAATTCTGGTTATGAATACGATCTGAATTTAGCATCTTCAGAGTAGAAGGATATTTTTCTTTTACCTCAATGAAGATTCACTAAGATTAGCTCTGGTCTGAGGGGATCTCTAGATTCCATCTTACATCTCCAAATAAGGTAAAATAAAAATGTTTAAGATGTAAAAATCGTTTCTGCTGACAGAAAGTTTTTGAGTTTCAAAAGAGTCTTCCACAGCATTCCCTGTTGCTATCTGGACTTATTTTAATTCACTG
Source organism: Aplodontia rufa (assembly GCA_004027875.1). NCBI lineage: Eukaryota > Metazoa > Chordata > Mammalia > Rodentia > Aplodontiidae > Aplodontia > Aplodontia rufa. The sequence continues at coordinate 10,169 of PVKS010049572.1, forward strand.
CAGACACACCAAAGAATGTAAGTTATGAGCCTGAGTTAGTGACATGCAAATGAAGGCAAGATGTGTTATGTGCAATAAAACCTGGCCTAATGGAAGTGGAGACTCTAGCAATGCCTTTCCTGTGATGATTTTGCAAGTGTCAAGAGCCCTTATCCACTAAGGAAGAATGAAGAAACTGAGACTTCATGTGGACTTCCCTGCTTGACAGATACACCAAATTCTCTGCCCCTACAGACCCTTGTCCTATCAACTGACGTCATTGCTATTATAAACCAACAATCCCCCCAGAAAATTCTTGATAGCCACTTAATTACATTCTATTGGTTAAGAATAAACATTCTGGAGAATGATAAACTCAATCCAAAATCTGGTTTTATCCCTTATGAGCTGTGTGCCATTGAAAGAGTTATTTAATCTCTCAGAATTATTGTGACACCTGTAAATTTGGTATAAAAATTCCCATCTCCTGGATTTGCATGAAGAGAGATTTGAATAAGACCCAATGCTGGCATTTAGTAGACATATTATTTTTTGCAGTCTTAAACTCAATTGGCACAAAGAGTAAATCCACGTTAAACAAATATTCTGTCATAGATACACACACACACAATGTTGTGATGTGTGTGTGTGTGTGTGTGTGTGTGTGTGTGTGTAGTACATATAATCTCATTGGGAGTCTAAATAATCTCCCCCCTTCCATACTCATATGTTGGAACTTCATCCCCAACATGATAGTATTAGGAAGTGGGGCTTTGGGAGGTGGTTTTTGTAATGAGAGAGGAACCCTTATGAACAAGATTAGTGCCTTTATAAACAGACCTCAGATAGTAAGCTTGCCTTTCCACCATGTACGGCCTAAGTGAGAAGCTACCATTTATAAATCAGAAAGTGAGCCCTCTCCAGACACCAAATATTCCAGAGTCTTGGTTATAGACTTTCCAACCTCCAGAACTGTGAGAGATAAAATTATGTTGTTTACAGCCACATCAATATTTATAGCAGCACAATTCAAAATAACCAAGCTATGGAATTTCAATAGATGAATGGAGTATTACTGAACCATAAAAAAGAATGACATTGTGGCATTTGCTGGTAAACGGATGGAACTGTAGACTATTATACTAAGTGAAATAAGCCAGACTCCAAAAGGCAAAGGTCAAATATTTTCTCTGATATGTGGAAGCTAGTCCAAAATAAGGAGGAAAAAAAAAAGAAAGAGAGAATGAGAAAGGGAAAAGTGGTGGAGGGAGGGATTCCATCAAAAAAGAAGGAAGATCTGTGGGCTCAATGAAGGGGACTGAAGAAGAGGGAGAGGAGACAGGATAAGGGAAGAACAGAGGAATGAATCTGACCTACCTTTTCTGAGTATATATATGAATATACCACCATAAATCTCACCATCATGTATATCCTCAACACACTAAGAAAAAAGAAAAGAATCCAAAGGTAAGTAGCAGAAAGATCAGTGGAGTGGAAGAAAGGGAACCAGTAGAGGGAAGCGGCGAGGGAAAGGGGAAATACTGGGGCTGAATTTGAGTAAACTATATTCCATGCTTTTTTAATTATGTCAAAATGAATTCTATTATTATATATAGCCAAAATGAAATAGTTTAAAAAATGAAAAACATTCTGGTGCTTATAAGCTACCAAGTTCACAGTGTTTTATTATAGAACTTTGAGCAGACTTCCAGGAAATTGATAGAGAGGGAACACTCCCAAACACTTTCTATGAAGCAAACATTACACTGATTCCAAAGCCCAACAAAGA
>PVKS010049573.1:0-11912 GCA_004027875.1 Aplodontia rufa
CCCAGCTTACCCCAAAGGGGGAGACTTAGGTGACCGATCCTGAAACTCGGGAATCAGGTAACTCTTCCTAACCAGAAAATCTGTAAGAACACATAGTTAAGAATCCAATTCTAGGCCAAGGTTCCAGTGACGACATCACTTTGCCATGAGTCAAAAGTGAAGAGATGAACTTGGGCAGGACTCTCTGGAAACTTCTTTCGGATCCCAATAAGAGTGGAGAAGAGGAGAGGCACACTGTCCCTCGCCTCTCTGGGAGGACCCTGCCCTTCCTTCAAAGTGTCCTTGTCCCCTTTTCCTATCCCTTCTTTCCTGTTACTGAGCAACACATCTGAAACCTTTCTGACTCGACCACAAGAATTAGGTTGGAGGGGGGTCTCCCACTGCCTCAGTTTCCCCACAAGCCCCAGCTCCGTAACAGCAAGAATTCCAGCATATAAAACTCCAATTTGGACTCCACTCACTTGGTATTGCTTTGGGGAGGCATTAAACTGACCTTGTCTAAAAAGAGAGTCTGCAATAAAAATGAAAAGGACAATGATTGCTGGTTCCGGGAATCAGTTTTATGCATTTCAGATGGCTAAATCCGCAATGGATGCACAGCCAGGCAAGCTGGGCACCTACAGGGGTCAGCGCCACGACTCAGGGGAAGGAGGTCGCAGCCTCAGCACTCCATAGTGGGGTCGCTCTGGTCCTCCGAAGGTTCAACAGCACCACCAGCCTCCATCCATAGATGCCCTGAGCAGCCTCCTCCGGCAGAGACAACAAGCCCACGTTTCCAGGCACTGCCCAGCGTCCCCTGGGTGCCACCACCTCCCCAGTGGAGAAGCACAGCAGGAGAGAGGCAGCTGTGAGCCTTTCGGTATTTGAAAGAACAGGAGCGAAAACATTCAAAAAAGTAAGGAATCCACCAGCTCCTCCTGACCTGTGCCCCACTTCTGGCATTCCTTACAGACCCATAAAAGTGACTCTCACTCCTAAGAGTGACGGTAGCTCCACCTTCCCAGCCTCTACCCACAGAGGCTCAATCAGACAGGATTTCACACCTGAGGCCAAAACAGGAGGCTAGGCTGGGGAGAGGAAAGGAAGAGGTGAAGGTCACACCCCAGAGGGAGCACTGTCTGGCTCAGTCTCCCTCTCCCTGTTCCCCTTCTCTGACACTAACCAAGCCTGCTGCCAAAGACAGGGAGGGCATCAGGAAGCATGGAGACGTGGAAGAGCCCAGAAGCCAACCACAGCTGAATCAACAGAGGGTGACTGCAGGCCTGAAAACCCTGCAGAGCTTACAAAGGCCATAGAGGAGGCTCGTCCTACACAGCACAGTCCCCAGAGACCCAGGGTTAAGGCCCAAGGCTGGGGGACCTCAGTCATTTTATTTAATTTTTTCCCCTTTTGTAGTGGGGATTGAACCCAGGGGTGCTTTACCACTGAGCTATATCACAGCCAATTTTATTTTTTATATTGAGATGGGGTATCTCTACAATACCAAGGCTGGCCTCCAACTTGCGATCCTCCAACCTCAGCCTCCCTCAAGTTGCTGGGATTCCATACCCAGCTTGGAGCATCTTCTAAGTAAAGAAATTAGCCCCAGAACTATCTTCAATTACATGATGAGGTATGACAAGTCAACAAAAACCTCTTTTTCCCCCCAAATTTCTACAATTCATATTCAATTACGATTTTTCTCTGATAGATTTTTGTGTCTTTTGTTTCAGGGTTGGGTGGTTGGTTTGCTGGCAGTCCTGGGGACTGAACCAAGTGTTCCATCACACAGCCACACTCCCAGGTCTCTCTGATACTTTTTTTTTTTTTATGGTTCAGAAGCAGGGGAAGCAACACAGTGAATCATCTGTGGAATCCTTGCTGATGGGGAAAACGGGCAAGATCAGGAGCAGGTTTGCAAAGGCAGCGATGGCTATGTGCCTACATTCACGGATCACTGCAGACATTCTAGGAAGCCAACAGGTAAGAATTCAAAGGTGAGTGCTTATCCCCTTTCAGTTTAGGAATCAAACTCCAAACTCACTTTGTCTCACAATTCAATGACGCTTCAAAGTCAACGGCACTGAATTTAAAACCTGTGTTTCATACCGGAACGGGCTAAAGGAAGCGGAGCAGCAGGTCAAAAAGGTGACCAAAACCTGCTGCAGAAGCCACTGGGCAAGCTTGTCCACCTGTCCCTAAGCCTCTGGGTCCCTCAGAGGCCCAGATTTCGAATTCCCTAAGGAAACCACTGAATCTCAGAGGAGACGCACTGAATTCCTGAGTTTGTTTCAAAGCAATACAGACACTGGCAAAAATTCTCCTCTCCAGGCCTTCTACTCAACCCCAAGAACTAGTAGAAAAAAAAATAGTACGATTGCAAGTGCTCATCTCTAATCCCGCCAACTGGGGAGGCTGAGGTAGGAGGATCACAAATTTGAGGCCAGTCTCCAATTTTCATCTTTACAATCATTTTTCAACTTTCAATGGTGTTAAAGATGCACTAAAACAGTCTCAGGTTTCAGAGCACTTTGGATACTGGACTTTTGTATTAGGTATATGTTCAGCTGATAAAGTCTAAAAATATCCCCATTTCTGGAAAATCTCTGGAATCTGAAATGCTTCTGAAATTTCCCTGAACTTACGAATAAGCGATACAAAGCCTGTATTATAATACATTAAACTCCTGTTCGATTGAAAGAATCTCCAACTTTATTCTCTTTTTGTTACTCAGGGAAGAATTTGCTAGAATCCATGAGTTGCCACATTTTGTTCAAAACTTCCTTCCACACTCTTAGCTGCTCTTCAAGTTGACCAGGTGTAACTGGACACAGAAATTAACTATAAAATGCCAGGTGAACTCATCCTGCATGCTGGAGAAGACACGGACCCACAGGCTGAGTTAATGCATTTTTATTTTAGTGGGTTAAGAGAGTAAAATTTGTGAGGTGATGTTCTGATACTGCCTTTAAGCTTCAAATGTGGGCATCTGGGCATGGGGAACATGGTACTTGGAATTGAACCCAGAGGTGCTCTACAACTGAGCTATATCCCCAACCCTTCAAAAAGATCGCAATTCAGATGCAGAGTGGTTTCAACCAACTGCGTATCACTTCAAGAACAAGGGAACCTGAGAGAGCTCTGCCTTTGAGAACCCAAAATCACGCCTCTATCTTCCTGCCACGAGTACGTTGATCAACACTATATAGTTTTTTTTTAAGTTTCTTTTTTTTAATTTTTTTTTAAACAGAGAAGGAGGGAGGGAGAGAGAGAGGGAGAATCAATTTTTATTGAGTTTTTCACGTGGCTTTTGTTGCTCTGACACTTAGTTGTGTACGTGGTGCTAGGGTTTGAACCCGTGTACTTGCACATGCCAGGCAAGCGCCTTAACTACCGAGCCACGGCTCCAGCCCCCAACGCTGTTTAGTTTTACTTGAAGGAGAAACTCTAGGGGTGATGGCAGGACCAAGCGTGCTGCTGCCGGTGCAGATTGAAACACTGCTGCCCTTGGCCTGGGGAACGTACACGGGCCTCAGTCTCCCCGTGTGTAGAATGGGGGTGTTGAAAGCACAGTCCTGGTGGGGTAGGGCTCAGGATTATGCACTGCCCACAGGAAGCACTCAGCACACTGTAACCAGTGCCTTAGTTATCACTGGTCTTCTTTCCTTCAGACGTTCAGAGACTAATTACAAAAGGCACAGAGAAACAGCCAGCATGGGCTTTGGAGTTTAAGAGACGCACATTTTGCAACGTGTGAATCCAAGAAATATGTACAGATGGTCCCCGACTTCAGAGGGTTTGACAGGATTTTTCAACTTCACAATGGTGTGAAAGTGACAAGCAGGAGAAACCACACTCTGCCTCTGAATTGTTATCTTTTCCCAGGGTGCAGAATCTCTCAGGATGCAGGGCAGCTGCAAGGAGCTATCAGGCCCCGTCCGCCAGGCAGATCAGGAGAGGAAATGTGCAGGGCGGGTCCGGTGCAGCCACTGCCTTTCCAACTGGGAAGATGGTCCACTTAGGATGCGTTCATCCAGCTGCAGCCCCTCGGGCGCCCAGGAGCAGTCTACAGAAACCGGACGAGCGCATGCACACGTCTTCTACAGGGAGGATCAGGAAATCTTCAGGCACAAGTCACCAGTTGATGCTGCCAACGTTACCGGAAATTCTTATTTTAAAAATCAGGCAATTAGGGCTGGAGCAGTGGCTCGGCAGTTACGGCGCTTGCCTGGCATGCGCGAGTACACAGGTTCAAACCCCAGCACCACGTACACAACTAAGTATCAGAGCAACGAAAGCCATGTGGAAAACTCAATAAAAAATGATTCTCTCCTCTCTCTCTTAAAAAAAAAATAATAATAATAACTCTACAATTATGTGTAACTATAATGAGCTAATAAAAGATCCAAAATGTAAATAAATGGGGAGATATTCCATTTTCATGGGGGAAAGCACTGAGGCAAGAGTTTTTACAGGGTGCTTTAGTGCAGGCCGGTCCTCTGGTCCCAGGGCACTGGGAAGGCAGTGGGCAGGTCACAACTCTACAACAGGAGCCAATCCAAAGGACACACAGAAGAGGAATAGACATGCGGGTCTTTTTAGGAGACAGGATCGTAATCTATTCCGATATCAACGGCCTCAAGACTTCACCATCACCCAAAATGCCTATAAAGCAGACTGCAGGCCCACAGGGCAGATGATCTTTCCTGCGTTCCTTCTGCTTTATAATAAGAAATTGATTTCGCTCTTCTAGTTGAGACACGTCCCGGATAAGCAACAAAATTCACTGTTACACAAACATATTAGGACTCCGTGGGTAAGTTATTCATAAAGGAAAGCTGTAAAGTTACCCCAGAACAGCTCTTCAAAGGAAGAATGGAACTTCTTCAGGATCCATGGTGACATCAGAACCTCAGAGTTGAGATAATGTTCCGATTCTGGGCAAAACTGTTCCCCAAAGGGTTAGAAAGGAAAGGGGAGCGGCAGGTGGCAGAGGAGAACTCAGAGCCAACCCTGCTGCTTCCAGGATGCAGAGGGGAGGGCTGGCTCCATGCACCATCACAGCCCTCCACAAAGGATCTGCTGATGGAACTGTGGACGGATAGACAGGTACAGCAGAGACAGCTCTCCCCTCTTGATGGTACCAAATGAAGTACAGAAAAGATAAGCCAGGCACAGTGGCGCACGACTATAATTCCAACACCTCCAGCGGCTGAGGCAGGATGATCCCGAGTTCAAAGTCAGCCTCAGCAACTGAGTGAGACCCTGTCTCAAAGTAAAAAATAAAAATGGGCTGGTACGGGGGACTGGAGCGGTGGCTTTGCAGTTGAGCACTTGCCTGGCATTTATGAGGACCCGGGTTCAACACCCAGCATCACATACACAACTAAGTGTCAGAGAAACAAAGGCCACATGAAAAAATAAACAAAATTGATCTTTTTTTCCCTCTCTAAAAAAAAAGGCGGGGGGAGAACCTCGGCACTGGAGATGTGGCTCAGTGGTTAAGCACCCCTGGGTTCAATCCCTGGAAGGAAGGAAGGAAGGAAGGAAGGAAGGAAGGAAGGAAGGAAGAAGGAAGGAAGGAAGGAAGGAAGGAAGGAAGGAAGGAAGGAAGGAAGGAGAAAAAGAAAGAAAAGCTATGAATGAATACGGAACTCTATTCTACTTCTGACTCTGAGAGCAGCAGGGGTGGGGCTAGATATCATCTCTAGCATCTTTTATTTCATTCCCATTGTGTCCTTTTGGATTGTTTTGCACTGACTGCCGGCTCCCCCTGCAAACTTCCTACCTGCAGCTTCACTTGGCTTCCGGGAAGAGCGAGAGAATACACTTTATTTTTTTTTCATCTAGTTATTTCTCTGACACTTAGTTGTGCATGTGGTGCTGGGGCTCAATCCCGGGTCCTCACACATGCCAGGCAAGTGCTCTATTGCTGAGCCACTGCTCCAGCCCCTTCATCTTTTGGAAGAGGATGCTCCCTCCACTGCAGAGAGAAAGACAGCTGCCAGAGGAGGCCAAGGGGCAGGGCCTTCCCCTACCCATCCCAGCCCTGCAGCCAGGGGATGAGACCCAGGATCCAGGCCGCAGGTAGAGTACGATGACCTTACTGGGTCACTAAGTTGTGCTAAATCAGACACAGTTCCTTAAGTCAGGCTGGGGATTTCTGTCCTGCAAGAGGAGCCCAAGCTGCTCTCAACTGCCTACCCTGTCCCCAGTGACAGTGCTCCAAGTCCCTGGGCACATTTCCTGCAATCTCCTGGGCTCTTCCCCAAGCCCAACAACGATTCTGCAGTCTGCCCCTCTAATCTGTGAGCTCCTAATTATGAAAACTTTAGCTGGCTTACACAATCTTATTTGGTTCCTAATATTTACAAACAAATCCAAAGACCTAAAGACATTGAAATATTTATCACGTACTAATAACAGAAAATGTCAAAAAAACAAGTCTAAGAAAGATAAAATCAGGTCCTTCATGCTTCTTCTCTCTACCAAGAATGTGGCTTAAGGGCTGGAGCGGTGGCTCAGTGGTTATGGTGCTTGCCTGACATGTGCGAGTACTCCGGTTCAAACCCCAGCATCATGAACACAACCAAGTGTTGGAGCAATGAAAGCCGCATGAAGAACTAAATCAAATTGATTCTCTCGCTCTCTCACTTTCCCTCTCTCTCTTAAAAAAAAAAAATATATATATATAGCTCAAAAATATGGTGCTTGGAATGACACGGCATTCCACACTAGACTCACGTGGCACCTTAGAAAAACTTTGGAAAAAACTGCCCAAGTGAAAGAAGTCGTGCTGGTGTATGGTTTAGCAAACACATGATTCGTCTGTTGAAAAATACCCATCCAGGTATACAACTTGGAAATAGAGCTGGATCAAAGTTCAGCCCCTTAAGCATCCCCTTAAGTCTTTCTTCAGTAAGAAATAATCTACACAACAGACTATTATAATCCTGCCAAACTGCTTCTATGTTACGACTCTGAACATAGAACCAACTCCATTATCCCAAATGGCTGCTTAAGATCCAACCATCGTGTCCACATTCCAGAGAGCAGGAAAAGAGACAAAGGATATGCTCTTTCCCTTTTTAGGAAACTGCCTGGAAGGTTCACCACATTTCCACTTATATTCCACCAGCCAGAGCTTAAATCAGACCTAACTACAAGAAAGACTGAAGGTTGGTCTTTATTCCAGGTAGCTCTATGCTCACCTCGAAAAAAGGTTTTTGTTATTCAACAATTAGAAATGATCATGAGTAACCTCTTGAGCACTAACCTAAGAATCAGAGAATGCAGCAGAATATGAAATAAGATCACAGGTGGATTCTCCTTGAGGAGTTCACAGTGTGGCAGAGTTGATGTCTCACAAAATATATTAATAGTTTGAGCTCGTACTTTCAAAAGCCAGAGTGGACTCCCTGGAAAGGACCTTAGAGATCATTCAGTTCAAATCTCTCATTTGGATGTTAATGTTTCATAACTATACCACTTCAGGCAGCAATAGAAGGCCATATTTTTTTAAAATACGGCATTATCATTCATTTGTAACCTACGGATCCCTTTGTTAATTATTACAACAAATGTTTCAATGCCTTTTTAACATTTCAATCACCCATGCAATTAGCAGTGTCTAAGAACAAATGGAAAATGGGTACCTCGCTTTTGCAGGCCATTTAAGAAGAGTTGTGGATGCCTCATTGCCACGTAATAGATAAGGTGACCACCTTTTATGAACCAAAATCAGGACACCCGGCCTGCCACACATGAGGATAGCATTAACCATGGCGGCAGGCTGAGGCCAGCACATACACCCCGGGCCTCCGCTTGACTACGATTAGCAACTTCTGGAATAATCTCACGATAGTAAATTTGGGGGAGGTTTGAAACTTGGAATACTTTAAATATTGACTCTTTGGGGTGAAGGATGATTCTCATCTCTCTCTCATTCTCTATTGTACCCCTCTTGCCTAGCAAAACATAGGGTACATACAGGGACTTTAAAAAAATTTTTTTTGTTGTTGCTTCCAAGAACCTGTCCAAACTCTAACAAGACCTTAAAGCTCTGAACTGCAAAGATGTGCATCCTCAGAATCTGAGAGACACTGGAAAATCCAAATAAAACAACCAAAGGAGTAGGGAGCCCTGTCTGCTGGACACCAAGAAGGCTAGCGTGCCATACAGAACTCCAGATGTTGCTGCACACCTGCCATCCCCGCAACTTGGGAGGCTGAGGCAGGAGGATCACAAATCCAAAGCACCTTGGAGAGGCCATAAGCAACTTAGGGAGGCCCTGTCTCAAAATAAAAGATTAAAAAGGGCTGAGGATGTGGCTTGGTAGTTAAGTGTCTCTGGGTTCAATCCCTGCTTCCAACAAAAAGGGAAAAAAAAAAAGAATTCCAGATGTATTATAATGTTAATATACTGCCCACAAAACCCCTTGGAATATTGAGACACCAACAGTCTCTCTGGATACATCCTCAACACATATATTACACGCTGAAGCTGCGACATACGATTTTCCTTGCATGCAGACGGAGTCTGTCCACATGAATAAAAGAAGATAGGATGTGGAGCTCGAGAAGGAAGGGGTGTGGATGTTTAGGGACTCGGGAAGTCTCTGGTATTTTCTCTGTTTAAAACAAAACCTCTTAAGCAACTGTGACAAAATATTTACATGTATTGAACGCGTCTGGTGTATTTTTTCCACGTAAAAAATTGAACATAACTCAAATTTTAAGAAAAAACCGATGACAAACTCAAAGTAGAATCTTTTTCTAGGAAAATAATAGCATGGGTAATATTGTGCCTAATGGGCTGTTTTTTCCCCCAAAGTAAATCTTCTATAATTTTACAGAGACAGAGAGGATGCACTTAAGATAAATTCACGTGGTAGCCATGGAGGAATATCGGGATAGGACGTTGAGGGAGTGAAGGGGAAATTTATATGAACAAGATCCAAAGGATCTGGGGACACTTACAAACCAAGTGACTTTTCACATTGTACTAAGGCTCACCTCAGTTTACTTTTTTATTTTTGTTGTTCCAGAGATTGAACCCAGGGGTGCTTAACGACTGAACCACATCCCCAGCCCCTTTTTATATTTTACTTAGAAACAGAGTCTCACTAAGTTGCGGAGGCTGGCCTTGAACTTTCGATCCTCTTGCCTCAGCCTCCCAAGCTCCTGGGATTACAGGTGTGGGCCACCATGCCCAGCTCACCATCTGTATTTTAACAAGGTCTCCTGGGCATCCTAACCTATGCTGAACTCTGACAGGTAATAGCCTCACTGACTTCTCATCTGACCCCAAAGATTCCAGTCTTAGGTAGAGAAGGAGGGATATTGGTCAACAGGAGAGACTCCAAGTCTTTTTTTTAATAAAGGGTAAGCACTTCATGGGCCAAAAAGCAAAATCAAGGCTCTGTAGGTATTTATGAAACCATTTAAAATGCAAACACCCCAAAAGGAAAACGCCATTCCCTGCTGGCGGTGGCCTCATGACTGACACCCAGGCACGAGGTCTAGGTCGCGCCCACTGAGGTCACCTGCCGCTTCCAGCTCTCCCTTCGCCTGGCCGTATCATGGAAGCTCTACCTTGCTGCTCTCATCTGCAAAATGGGAACAGCAACAGCTCAGGCTCAGCAAGGACATGGGAACGGCTGAGCACCACCGGATAGACCTCAACACACGTGGTGCTGGAGTAACCTACCTAGGACCAGCTGCCCTGTCTCCACCAGGCTCTTACAACTACTATTGGTTTCCCTGTGACAGAATCCAAACCTGCCAGGTCTGGTGACTTGGAATTCTTTTTTTTTTTTTTTATTCTGTTTAATTTGTGTTCTTAGGGAAAGTCCCCTTGAAGACAGTTTGAAGTGGCAACATGATGAATAGAAAGGATCAAACATCCTTCCAAAACCCAATTGGCATTGTCCATTCGGGATTAAAGTTGTCCACATGGCTCGATCTAGGATTTGCAGAGAGCTGGCTCATTGGGAAAGGTCTTGGTGAAGACTGCAGTGATCTACCTGCCAGGTGTGAAAGGCACCGAGTTTCCCATGGCCTTTGGGAGGCCAGTCACCGTTCCAGGATGACTCTGAGGCAGAATGTTAGCTGGGCACAGTGGTGCACACCTGTAACTCCAGAGGCTTAGGAGGCTGAGGCAGGAGGATTGCAAGATCGGTGCCAGCCTCAGCGACTTAGTGAGGCCCTAAGCGACTTATTGAGGCCCTAAGCAACTTAGCAAGACCCTGCCTCAATACCTCAATATAAAAAAAGGAAAGAATGGAGAGAGGGGTGGAGAAGCGGGAGATGGATGCTCTGGCACGGACACCTCAAAAACAAGCAGCAGCGTGTGGCCTCTGATCCCCATTAGTCCTCACCAACACTGATGGCAGGGACATCATTAACTCCATCTTCCATGCAACACTCTGCCCTAGTCCTGCCTGTGTGCAGTAAAAGGAACAGAGTAGCTACGGGGACAAGCTCACCTGGCTCTGGGCCTCTTGGTGACCTTCCATCACCCCAGGACTCCTCTGTATTCTGTGGCCATGCGCCTCCTACTGTTTTGATGACAAAACTTCCTTTCTTGCATGCAATAATACAGAGAGTATATGGGGTTTTTTAATTTTTGTTTTTGTTTTTAATTTAAATAACCTAACTGGGTAAATTTAAAGCTAAGCTACATTCCCAGAGCCCTACAATTTTGTTTTAAAACTGGTCCACAAAATCCAAAGCCTGAGATCACACAACAAAATAATATTCCAGAACAAAGAGTGGAGACAGGCAGAGTGGGGATCTTCCCACTCCTTTCCCTCCCTCCAGCTCCCCCACACACCAAAACCCATCAGATGCTGGCTCCTTGCAAAGGTCTGAATATGATGGAGTTAAACGGTCTGGTACCTGGATGCACGCAGCAGAGACACGCTGCTAAGAAACACCTCACGTGCAGATCCGTGGACCTTTCACTAACAAGGTCATTGCCTGAGAGTCAGTTCAGATGTCTCAATTACAGGCAGCGGCAGAGGAGAAAGGGAAAGGGCCGACAGCTGGGGGTGAGGAATGAAGGTTCAAGGTCAAGTTCTAGCAATTCCCCACAGGACGCACCCAAGGGAATCAATCACACACTAACATGCACCAAAGAGAACCAACAAGAACATGCTTCAGCTTCACACCCAAAAGCCTAAAACTAACTGGGCGCACACCTGTAATCCCAGCAGCTCAGACGGCTGAGGCAGGAGGATTGCAAGTTCAAGGCCAGCCTCAGAAACTTAGCAAGGCCCTAAGGAACTTAGTGCATTAGTGAGACCCTCAACATAAAAAGGGTTGGGGACACGGCTCAGTGGTTAAGTTCAATCCCCAGTACCAAAAAAAAAAAAAAAAAACCAATAACTAGAAAGATCTCAGAAATTTAACAAGAGGAAAGTGGCCATGTACTCATATAATCTCAACTAAAGAGCAAATACCTGATACTACACCAGAAATGAGTTTCATAGACTATATGTTGAACAAATGAGCCCAGATGCAGGATAGAAGATACTGTCGGCCTCCATGTGTTTGACGTTCTATGGGCAACATTATCTATCCATGGTGAACAGAATCCCAAAAGTGGTTCCCTGGTGGGGGTGGATAAGGTGTGATGACCCAGGTGGCCAGGACACTGTCAAAGTTGTCTTGATCCCTGTGATACTCACACACCAACATAAAGGTATCCATTCACAAACTTCAGATGTGTGCACTTTTTTTTTCCACATTTATTAGAAGTATATTGCGATACAGGATACAGATGAGGGGGAAACATTGTCAAAACTGTAGCAATCAATGTGTAAACTTTGATAACCAGGGGTAATGCTAACACATAGATAAGCTACTATGGGTTTCATCTATTGCAGTTTCCCCCAGAAGAACTCATGTGTTAAATGGGTATCTAGTGTAGGA
>PVKS010049574.1:0-11919 GCA_004027875.1 Aplodontia rufa
GATAGTATGATTGTCTCTGGTCCTTTCAGGGAATGGATCTTGTATTTCTGGCTGGATATGACCAGTTTTAACTTTTTTTTTTTTTTTGAAGATGTATTCATGGGGTCTGAAAGTCAGAAGATATGTTATCAGAGCTCCATCTGCTGACAGTTGTCGGACATGACTTCTGTGGTCCCTTCGGTGGGGGTCAGCCTCTCCGCCCTTCTGCTGAGACTGCCTGTGTTCATCTGCTGAATCCAGGCGCCGTCCTATGAGCCTGCTTTGCAGACCTGGGGAGGGGGCTGGTCCAGAGCAGGAAGTGTGGTCTCAAAAATGGATGCTCCTCCTCCCTCGCTGCTCCCACAACTTCCCTAGGGCTTCAGCCAAGCCTTCTGGTCCCGTCTCCTCCCTGGATCTCCGCCGCTTCCTGACTGGGCACCCAGAGCTTGCTCTGCTGTCCCAAAGAGGGCCTGCCCTAGTTGGGCGGGCTGAGAGTGTGGCAACCAGCAAGCGGACAGGGCCCCAGCCGAATCTGCCCCGCCTCCCCTGCAAGCCGCCGCTCCGCGCTTGCTTGAATGGTATTTCCAGTCTCTGATCTCCTCGCAAAACGGAACGCAGGTCCCAGAGAGGTCCTTGGAGAATGCTGATTTTAAAGTTGCGCGGGGTTTTTCATTGCAGATGTGACTCCGGCTGGCTGGAGTGTAGGCGTGGCGGCTGTGGCGGCTGCAGCCGAGACAGGTCAGAACAAATCCCTAGGTCACGTCCAAGTTTCTATTTCTCAAATCTACTGCCAAGATTAGGACTGGTGGTTTATATTACCAATCTCCCCAAACGCACCTGGAAATACTGGCGGGAAGTTGGAGAAATCCCGATCAGTCGAGGAGGTGCAGGGAAAGCCTTTGTCTTCAGAACGCCATCTTGAACCCGCTCTCCCGCCCACAGTTCTTTTAATAGGTCAACATACGCTGTGTTCTGGGCATGCCAATTATTGTGCAATTCTCATTCTCTCTCTCTCTCTCTCTCTCTCTGTAATAGGAATCAATTCCAGGGGTTTGGAGCTAATGACCTACTCCCACAGCATTTTCTAGTTTTTATTTTGAGACAGGGTTTCACTGAGATGCTTAGGGCCCTACTAAATTAATGAGGTTGGTTTGAACTTGTGATCCTCAGGCTCCCAAAACCATGGGACTAATAGGTGTGCATCACTGTGCTTTGCTAATCATGCAATTCTCGAAGGAGCAGACATAATTCCTTCTGCAACGCCTTCTTGTAACACACTTCTACTCATCTTCAAGACTCTGCTCTACTGTCAGCTCCAATCCTTCCCCCACCCACACACATGAGATTTGGCCAGGAACCCCTGCCTGGCACACATCCTGATTCCAGGCGATGAGGGTAAATGACAACCCCCACTTCCTTAGCACAGTCAGAACTAACCCAGTGCCTGGCACTTTGTAGGTGCTAATTCACCAAACCCAGAGAATTGCCCTTTGAATAAGGAGGATCACTTAAAACCCCATTTTACAGTTGAGGAAGTTCAGTACCAAACCAGCACCACACCACACCATGGTCACAATCCACAATCTAATTTAAACATCTCTCAAAGCCTTCAGTTAAAAAACAGAGCAGGTTGGGTCTCTGGAGCCTTCCCTCAAATAAGTAGTGGATGGAAGCCTAGAGGATGGAATATAGGAAAGGAGGGACATACTAATATTTGTAAAAATGCTTTTCCCTAATATGTCTATTAACTATGACAGCCCCCCAATAGGGAAAGTGTGGTACCCCTTACCACATTTTGTCATAAGTGGAAACCAGAGCTCAAAAAGATTTGGATGTCCAATGTCACAATGAGTCTCCAAAGAAAAGGCATTTTCATTGTGCAACAGGTATAGTCTTTCCCCTTCTTGAAAGGTAATAGCTTCTGGGTAGAGAAAGCTCAGTCCTGGCCTGAAAGAAGCCCTGGACACTTAGGTGTCCTACACAGGTCTCCTGCCTGCTCCCTGAGGAAAAGCAGGTTTTCAGGTCCTTTGGCACATGGATCAGAGGCCAGTGAGTGCCCTGCTTTAAGGGTGGGGAAAGGTCAGGCTGGGGTAAGGGTCAATAGACAGCTTCCCTTCCCAGGCACTCCACCTGTAGCCCCCAGCACAACAGCACCTAAGTAGGGACTACAAGAGACTGACAGGCGCAGTGGCATTGAGACTTAATCACATCAGTGCTTCCTCTTCCCTAGAAATACGAGCTGGGAACAGCTCAGGTATCTTGGAGAGGATGCAAGCTGAGCCTGATGCCTGGAGCCAACACTCTTCTCTCACCCATACCTTGCTGGGCATGAAGCCCCTGCTTCCTGTCTCCCAGCTTGTCCCACACCCTGGCTGCCCATGGTCCACCTCCCAGGCATCCTAGCCTCAAGAGTGTCCAGAACCTTGAAGCTACAGGGTGGGTACAGATCTCCAGGGATCACCCTCTTTCTAGCCACCAGATGTCTCAGAATTCGCTCCCAACAGTGGATAGACGTGAAAGTAGAAGGATCTACTTCCATTGGTGAATCACCCTCCATGTCACTGTAAGCCTGGGGATCCAGTGGACCCCAGGCCGAGGGTATCTGATCCCTCTTGGGATCCACTCCCAAGTTGCCAACCAGGTGAGCGGGATCCATTGATTACCCTCTGTTGGGTCTTCCCACAAGAAACACTCCCAAGTCCCTGGAGGGATCCCTGGGATCCCAACTCCGGGAACAGACACTTAAACCAAAAGGCCCCTCACTGCTGACCCAGAGCTCTGGGCATCCAATGGGACCCCACCTCTTCCTTGCCAACTTTGCCAAATTTTCTGTCTAGGCTTCATCTAGGCAGAAACTAAGCGGTCCTTGCCAAGCACAGCCTCCACCTAACGCCAGCGGGTAGGGACTGGGGGCAGCTAGCTAGCAATCTACATGGATGTCCAAGTCAGCTAGCGCACAGCCTCTGCCTCCTTGGGACCTCTGCACCTGCCCAGGCCAGCTGTGTGCAGCCCAGCCTCTTGGGGGTGGGGTCTCCATGGGGCGCATCCTGTCACCATGGGAAGAAGAGCCCTGGACGCCAGAAGAGAGAGCCCTAAGGAAAGGAGGTGTCCAGGTCACTGGTCGCATGGGCGCTGGGGAACAACCAATGGGCCTGAAGTGGACTGTTCACTGGGGCACCCCTCTTGCTACTCCCACCGTGACCCTGCTGACTCCCAAGGGCCATCCCAGGAACAGGACTCTATGCCCGGCGATGGACACAGACTGGCACCTGATCCTTGCCCCTCCAGTGACTAAGACACCAGTGCAATTCAGGCCCTCAGCAGATGCAGTGCCATGCTCTTCAAGTTCCCAGAGTCCAGAATCATGAGTGAAGTAAGCTTCCATTCTTTTAAATTACACAATCTCCTCATCCCATTTTAGGTTGATAGACTAATGTCCAAAAGGAAATAGAATCCAAACAGAAGGATGAGAGAGTCAGATTCACATCTTGCTCCATCTTTGTGTCCCTCCAAAACTCAAGTTGTCAAATCTTCACCTCCAAGGTGAGGATATTAAATGGAGCATGTGGTGTCTACTTTTGGGAACCAAAGCCACACAGAAACATGAAACAATCCTAAATCATGAGAATGCAGTACATAAAAGAATATCACCTCATAAAGGAAAAGCGCACACACACACACACACACACACACACACACCAACCAACACTGATTTTGCAAAAAAAACCCTCAAAACAGAATGACATCTGTCAAGCCATCAAGTATGAGAGGAGGTAGCTAAGGGCCTGGTGGTTTTTGTGTGAATTTTGACATTTGGGTCCTCTGGGTAACTGCATCCCTTTTCAGAGTGGAGGCTTGCTGGGCTGAGAATGAATGAGTGGATGGAACAAGAGGGGACTTGCATGGAGCACTAGACAATGACATGCCCTGCAGAAGGTGCAGGTACAGTGTCCAGGTCTATTCAACCTCTAACCTATATTCTTGGACTTGGGAGTTCATATTCCAAAATTTGTTTGGCACACGTCCCTGCCCCTCCACTCACTATAGTTACTGCCATCTCCCACTGTGTCCCCAAACTGGGAGGGGGGCACTGATGACCTGGTGTGGGAGAACAGAACCATGTCCCCAGGTTGGGAGCACCTTGTCCCTCTGTTTTCCACCACTAATCTTGCCCTTGACCCCTAGTTGACCAATGCTTCCTGATGATGGGCAACATGTGGCAGCTCTGGGCCTCCCTCTCACTGAAGCCTCATACCCACTGTCTGTTTCCAGAACCCCACCTTTTCCTTTTGCATCTTCACCCACTGTTCCTGGCCTCAGGGTGACAGCTAGAACCAGAGTTGTGTGACCTTCACCTGCCTGGAGGATATTCCTGAGTTGGCCTAGAAGGTGAGACCTGTACTTTTCAATTTGCTGGGCCCTTGGGGCACAATCAACCCATCAGGATGGATAAACTTCCTCCAGTGGAATTGATTTGAGGGTCCTTTTCTTATCACTCAGGTGTTCCATTGCTCTGAGTGCACCATTAAGCGTAACCTGTTCTCAAACCTGGTGCCCTTCAGAAACAGTTGTCAACAAATGCCAAGTTCCAGGGTCCTCCAAGACAATCTGAATCTGCAGGTGTAGGTGGGTAAACATCAGGAAAACATCAGGAAAATTCCAAGGCAGCTAGCAGCCTATGCTGCTCCATTGCCCAAATTAGGAAAAGACCCCTCTTCTTCACAACCATGTACTGCCCTCTGCTGGAAATCACTTTAATTAATATGCACATCTGAAATGATCAACTTGGGTGGTTGGTGGATCTGGACTTCAATTCTGGCTGTACTATTGAATCACCTGTGTCCTGAGGCAAATTACTCTCATTCCCTGGACCACTGGCAGTTTGAAGAAAAGAGACACAAGGGTACAGAACTCTGGGGTTGTTCTGAGGATGCAGTAGCTGGTCCTTAAGCAGAGGGAGGTGGATCTGCTCCCTGTCCTTACTCTTCCTCCTTTTTTCCTCCTGGCAGGCTGCAGCTGTAATGCTCCTGGGAGCCTGGCTCCTGTTGGCTTTCAGTGAACTCCTCCTGGTGTCCTGGGCCCTGGCCTCCTAAAGACTGTCCCTCAGGAGAGGCACAGACCATGTCAGTGCTATAGGCAGTGGCCAGTAAGCCCACAGGCACACTGCCAGCACTTGAGGCATATTTGCAGAATGAGTTAATGAATGAGCCCTTGAACACAGTCTGGTCTCCTAGGTCATATCTCAGAGATAAGCCTAGGATTATAGACTACTTCTGGTCCTTTTAGCAAGCCAGAATTTGGAGGGAAGTGTGATGGCATCTTTAGTGCAGCCCACTCCTGCCCTTAGCGAGCACCTTCTAATAATCTGACCCCTGCTTCTCTTTCATCCATACTCTGTGTCATCTCCCCCAGGGCTCCCCTACACAGTTGAATAAGTTGTACACTGCACAATCAGGCCCATCTGAGAAGATGCTAAACTCCAGCCTGCACCCCACTTGCTAAGCTGGAAGCACCCAAGACTACATTGACCAAGAGGGATTGCCCTTCTCAATTCACACCCAGCTCCAGGTGCCCTAGCCCATCCTGATTGTAGCCCTCAACCAATTCATTCCCCACCATTTTTCAACTGGGCAATGATGAAGAGCACCTATCAATTCCCCACACATCCATGGGATGAACCCCACTTAATCATAATGTATTAACTTTTTAATATGGTTTTTAATATGGCTTGCTAATATTTTAGAAAGGATTTTTGCATCTATACTCATCAGGGATTTTGTTCTGTAGTTTTCCTTCTTTCATGTCTCTCTCTCAATTTGCTATCAGGGTTATATTGGTTTCATAGTATATGTTTGGGAATTTCTGTCCCTTTGAATTTCATGGAATAATTTGAGGAAGACTGGTGTTAGTACTTCTTTAGAGGTGTGATAGAATTTTTAGAGAATCCATCTGATTCTGAAGTTTTCTTTTTGATAGTCATTGAATTGCAGTTTCAATTTCATTACTTAATTTTGGTTCACTCAGGCTTTCTATATGTTACTGGTTCAATTTGAGCAAGTGGTGTATGTCTCAAAATTAGTCAACATCTTCTAGATTTTGCAGTTTATTTTCATACAAATCTTCAAAATAAGTTTTGATGATGCTTGGGAATTCAGAAATGTCTTTGTAATATCTCTTTTTCTACCATCTTCTTGGTTTGGTACTTATCTCTTTTCCTTTTAGTCGGCATGGCTAAGGTTTTATCAACCTTATGTGTCTTTTCAAAAAAAAACCTCTTATTTGAGGAGGAAGGAGACAGGCAAGGAGATGAGAGAGAGAGGGAAGATGGGGAGGAATCTTCTTTGTCTCTTGAGAAGTATACAATCATTTTATTCTGAAAAATTCTCAATCTTATATATATATACACATATATAAGATTATATATATATAATATATATATATGCATATGTAAGATTATGTTTATGTATTTATATCTCTTATGGAAGTGTTGTATATATGTGTGTGTGTATATATATATATATATGGACATTTATATCTGTTATCAAGGAAATAATCAAGAGAGTGGTGTGGACAATGCGGGGGCAACTATGGTTCATGATCAAATGCATATCATAATATTATTTTATACAAATTTATGATGGTAAAACAACTCAACTTCTTTGTAAATATACATAAATAAATAGACAAAAAGTTAAAAAATGTATCAAAAACTTTGCTGTTTTCATTGCTTATGGTTTTTTGCAGCACTTGGATCACCCACAGGTCTTCATGCATGCCAGGCAGGTGCCATACCCCCAAACTCCATCCCCAGCTCCTCCTGCTTATTTTTCAGTGTTTCTTCTGGGAAAAAATATCTTGAAGCATATAAACCTACATTTTCCTGACATATTTGTTGACATTATAAACCTTGGCAGCAGATAGTCACTTGAGATAACATCAAACTTATTTGGTTGTTCTGTCTGATAGATATGCCTCTCTGAAGCTGAGAATGGAAAGAACTTCCCCAAGCATTGTTTGTGGAAGACCACCCAATATGTCTTCACATACTTTGCTCAATCTGTCTGATAAGAAATACAAAAAAAAAAAGACATAATGCTAGTTAAGGAAGATGAAGGAAGACCTGGACTGAGAATCCAATGTGTTGAGCCCCACCCTATGGGCACATGCATTGTTTACAGCATTCTTTATTAAGCCAATTAAATCAGTTTTCCTTATGTAGTCTAGCTAGGTATTTAAAAATATATAGTTCTGTACATTTAACTTTTCTCTTCCAAACTTTGTTTAAATAGACTGAAAATTGAGTCCCTTTTCTGGACTCCCTCCTCATCTATTTCATAAACTATGGAAAGGTGAGACTCCTTCAAATTCTCAAATCATTTATTTCATAAGATGTTCAAATTTAAAACCTCAGGTTCCTGTATTTCCTGAGAGCTCTTTGGTCACATTACAGTTGCCTTTTAATAATACTTTCTCTTACATTTTGCTCTGAAAATTCTCACTCAATGTAAAGATTCTTGATTCTAAGAAGAGATGTGTGTTTCCCATAAGGAGTCTGGTGTCATCAAATTGGAGGGACTGTACATTATTAATACATTTAGTATATGATATATTAGTGTACATATACATTTAGTGTATTTCTTTCCTGGTGAAGGAAACAAAATTTGCTTAAAATGTTTTGCTTTATTTACTCATGGCCAGAGTGATATTTTAATCTTTCTGTCATACATCAGAACTGTAAACCTGAAGTTTAGTGTTGGAAATCACAGAAAAAATGGCAAATAATATCCTAAGCTCAATATCAGTGTGAGAGTGGACAGGGAAGACAGCTACACATTTAAAGAAGATGACATTCAGAGCTACTGGGAACCCAGGAGAGGTGACAGTAATTACTCAGTCTAGAGTGATTACTCTAGATGGACTCTAATGTATTACCTTACAATTTGTAAAATGTTTTTAAACTAATTTAATCTCAAGTTAAAAAAATAAGAGAATTCATGTAATCTAGATGATTGGATCCCTTCAGGTCCCTCACAGATGTTTTAAGGGAATTTAGAGAAAAGTTTGACTTTGACATTCCCCAGATTGCTGTTATACAACAAGAGAATAATGTAATAATAGGACACACATGAGTTATTCCACTGGGGAAGCCACAGTTCTGTGTTCTACAGTGGGATCTTGTCACCTTACAGATGATAAAATTAAAAGCCTATGCTGAGATTATTTAGACACCTTTTTCTTAAAACTTGCAGGATCTTCTCAGGTGTCCTGATTCCCATGTAGTCTGTTAGTAAGTGCCTTTCTATTCCACAGATGCAGAATGAGGGGGTGAGTAGGTGTTTCTGGTTTGGATTAGTAACAAAACAATTAAATTGTCTTAGGATTTTTAGTAGCCCTAAATTATTTCTCCAGCTATAATCACACTCAACAATTTAGAGAATTGTTTTCTGTAATGCAAAGGGAATCTTTCTTTTTAATTTCTTTAGCAATTTAATTTTATGACTCATGAAACTGTGGTGAATTATTCCTGAAAAATAGTCCAGTAAGAAATTTTAAGTTCATATCTATTTCTCAGAGTGTGATAATTTCATTAACTGGTATATGAATTGTAAATGTTTGTATTGCTATGCCATCTGCTTTTTTCCTACCTCAACATTATTAATTCATATTCATATTTGGCTAACTTAGAGATAAGTTCTAAATAATGAATTGTGTTAATGTATATGTGGGTTTCCTTTTCGTGTATAAATTAATTCAAAATACTACTTAAGCATTTAATTCTGTTTGAGAGTATTTGAAATAATTATATAAACCAAAACAAATTTAAATTAATCAGCAGTAAATAATATTATTTGTTCAAATAACTGACTTATAAGAAGAGTTTAACCTCACATTCCAGAGCATATCAAATAGCTTTGTCTTATGAAGATGTACTTTGACTCAATTTCAATTCCATAAACTAAACTAGTGGTGACAATACTTCAGCATGTGCTTTAGCTACTGGGAGTTTCCAGGGAGAAGCAGGTTTAAGCAATTCCTTTAGAGCTACATCTAACTTATGAGAGTAGTACTTTCCCCTTCCTCACTTCCAAAGATCCAAAGGAGTTATCTCTTCAATATGTCAAGGAGAAAGGCAATATTAGTGGAAAAATGTTGGTGAAATGGACATGTATGATAGCAACAAACACAATATTCTGTTCCATGTATCTGATGCACATCTGTAAAAGAACATAAATCACAGTATTTGCACAATATGCATGCCTGTGTCCATATTGAACCTGAGAATATAGATATGCCCACCTCCTACCTGCAGCCTGTATCTGTTCACACACAGTCTGTAGCAGTCTGATCTTGTGTCAGGGTATGAGAGAGCTGTCCTCCTTGTCCACTGCTGTCCTCACCACTAACTGGAGTGCACTGACTTCAGCTTTGTCCACTAGTCTCTGGCCTATTTGATTATAGCATGTATTACAGGGTTGTCCAAGATGTGAAAAATGATAGAATGCAAAATGTTTAAGTGATGTCCTCCATGGTCAGGACAGGAAAGGGAGTGTCTACTGTGTTGCCTTTCTCTTGAAGGAACCTCACACTGTCAGCTCTAAAGGAGCATGCTTAGGATTTTTTTTTAAAGAAACATCAAGACTTGCATTCACATTGTCCTCTCCATTTATGTTTTTAAGAGAGAAAAAGTTAAATTTTCATTTTCATTTGAATTTTTTCATTCCACTTAGTTCTATATATGATGTTGGGAATTAAACCTGGGTCCCCACACACATACCAGGCAAGTGCTGTACCACTGAGCCACCTCTCCAGCCCCACCATTTGTGTTTCATCCTCCAATCTGCCCTATAGTCTTCCCTTCCTCTTCCCAACTGTGTTCTCTTTCACTGTTACCTGTTTATGTATTAATTTCCCCATTATTTTTCTTTTGATTTATGTCCTATTAATGAGAACCTCCAGTCTGAGAGCAGTTGGTTTCCTCCACTGCACAAATCATGGCTTTTGGCTTTCCATATGGGGCAGTTCGGTGCTGCTTTGGCATCCTTTCTCCTAAGAGTTACATTTGAGGAGGGGATGCTAGATCATCATGTGATGGACAGGCTTTCTGTTCTGCCCCCTAGACCAAGTATTACTTGGCAGGTATCTGTGGAATGAGGCACAGCTGGGAAAGTCAAGCTAACAGGATTCAATATAACATGCTTTTATGAAATCTTCACAAATTTGTGAGTGTTTCCTAATGAAACTGATAAACTAGCACAGAAATAGAAACATAGCCTTATCATACAAATAATGTGAAGCGTATGGCTGTAGACTGTATTACAATGAATATAGATGTTTGATCTGCACAGTGTAGAGAAGGCCAGGTGCTGCCCTTCATGCTGTCTTGGTGCTCCCAGAGAGCACCTGAGTCTTCTTTATATCTAATTGCCTAGCCAAATTTAACTGAGTGGATTGATTACCAGGGTGCGAGTTTCTTTATTTTATTACTTGTGGTTTATTGTAGGAGTTCTATACCCATTCCTTCTCATCAAATTCACTCTATACATTGCAGTTCACCCTTGATGCTTTTGCTGGATCCTTTCACTTCTCTTTCTAAACTCATTACAAATATATACTATCTATATGCTAGTAATTTCTAAATACATCTCGATTCAGGCTTTAATTCCCTCTCTAAAACTCCACAACTGTCCATATGATATCTATATTTGGAGATCTCCTTCATAAAACTCTTCAGTGTGTATTAGGTGATCAGTACTCATTTTGTGAATCAAGAAATTAGATGAATATTTGTGACTATTTGGCATATTTCTAGGATGAGAATAATTTCACATTACAAATTTTTGCAATGTAACCAATTCTATTAAAAATTTAAATTATGTAAACAATGTAAAATTTATATTTATCTTTTTTATAACATTAGAATATAATGTGCATATTTATAAAAGCATAAAATATAATTCATTCTGATTGTCACCAGTATTTCCCCTTCCTCCCTCTCACCCTATCACCTTCCTTCAATTAATTTTTCTGCTCTTTATATATATGCTTATACTCATATTAGTGTTCTGTTGCTGTGCATGATAATCAATAAATGGACAAAGGAACTAAACAGATATTTCTCAAAAGAAGGGAGGGAAAATTGTCAAAAATTTATGAAAAAATATTCAATATTTTTAGTAATTATAGGAATTCAAATTAAAACTGCACTGAAATTTTTATTTCAATCCCATCAGAATGGCAATTATGAAGAACACAAGTAACAATAAATTTCAGCAAGGATATGGGAAAAAGGGTAAAGTCACAAATTGTTGGTGGCACATCAAATTAATACAACCAGTTTTAAAGCTGTATGGAGATACCTAAAAAAAGAAAACAAACAAACAAACATTGAAATGAACTACCATAGGATCCAGCTATCCCACTCTCCCTCTCCTCAGTATATAGCCAAAAGATCTAAAATTAGCATATACAGTGATGCAGCTATATCAATGTTTATAACACACAGTTCACAACAGTAAGCTATGGAGCCAGCCTAGATGCCACTCAAAAGATAAATGAATAAAGATTCTAAATCTTTGGGGAAAATTCCCAGGAGTGGGATGGCTGGGTCGTAAGGTGGTTCCATCCTTAATTTTTTGAGGATTCTCCATACTGTTTTCCATAGTGGCTGAACCAGTTTGCAGTCCCACCAGCAGTGTCGAAGTGTTCCTCTTTTTCCACAGCCCCTCCAGCATCTGTCCTTGTTTGTATTTTTCATTTTTGCCACTCTAACAGGAGTGAGGTGGTATCTCATTGAAGTTTTGATTTGCATTTCTCTTATAGCTAATGATGTAGAGCATTTTCTCATATACTTATGGGGCTTTCTGAACTTCGACTGGAGAGAAGTTTCTTTTAAGTTCTTTAGCCCATTTATCGATTGGATTTTTTTGTGAGTTTGGATTT
>PVKS010049575.1:0-11922 GCA_004027875.1 Aplodontia rufa
TTTCAAAGTGTAGTATGGTGGGATCACAGAGGAGACATGAGCTTGGTATGGATGAAGGGGGGTGGATCCTGGTCTGGGATCAACCTCAACTTACCATCTCACTATGTCAGTGTCCTTTTATGCATGGATATGTAACAGCAATTCCCTCCAATATGTAAGACTGTGTTGAACTATTTAAAAAAATGTTGAAGGAGTTTATGATTGGCTGGATTACAGTGTAGAAAGGGAATATCTTTCCAGTAAAGTAAGTAGAGTTTGAAATGATTCAGGGTCACCTGTCCTTGATGGGGGAAATGTTAGGTACTAATGAGCAGTGCGCAGTGAAATGTGAACAACAGGGTCCTGGGTTTCTTTGAAATTGCCTTTAATGAACAGTAACTTGTAGAACAACAGGTATACTAACTCTGAGGATAAACAGGTAGAAACGAAGAGTCAATTAAAAAATATGTCAAGAAAGCAGGATCAATGGGATTAACCCTTTGCAGGGTCTACTGAGGTCATTATAAAGTTAGGATTTATGGCCAGAGGTTTCTCAGTATATTTCAGAAGAGAAATTTCTTTAGTAGTGCAGGCACGTGAAGGTAAATTCTGCTTGGCCACTGACCCCAGTACATAGGATTGACTTGTCAATGAAGCCCCCTGAACAGGATAACCACCAAAACAGTGCTAGAAAGATCAGCTAGGGCCAAAAACTCCACTATCTGACTTAAAAGAGGAATTTAACATGTGACTGGCCAGGAGTGGAGAAAATGGACCCCGGTTCTCAAGGCAAACATAAAACAGCAATCAATTTAGAAACAGCACCGTTTGCTTTGTCGTTCTCTCGGGCATGACCTACTTTCCCTCTGGAGAGTGCTCTTTGCTGGGGCCTTAACTTTACTTTCACTTGTAATAAAGTTCTCTTGCTTGGCTTTTCATGCCTCACTTTGAATTTTCTTTCTTTAGAACCCAAGAACCGAGCTTTGGAGCTGAAGCTCTCTACTCTCCTATGACAGAAATTCCAAAGAAGGAAGTTTCCACATGAAAATATTTTTAAGGTGAAACATTTCCTCACTGTGGTTTATTTTGCTCTAGGAAAACACCACGAAGCCAGTGAAACACAGAATGTGATTGCATCAGACAAAGCAGAAATGTCAGTTGTTCATGAACACGAGCACAGCCACAGCCACAGCCACAACCACACGCAGCTGCATGCCTACATTGGTGTGTCCCTCGTGCTGGGCTTCGTTTTCATGTTGCTGGTGGACCAGATTGGCAGCTCCCACATGCATGCTAGTGAAGGTGAGTGTCTCCGAGGCTTTCTGGATGGCAGAAGTTTGCAGTTTGAAAACTTACAAACAATTGAGTTAATATAGTCAGTATCAGTGGCCTCATTGAAGTGCTAAAATGGTCTGCTTCTGGTGCCAGGGAGCATTTTATTCAGTTGGGGGAGCTAGTGAGTTGTAGCATGGCACTAGGAAGTGTTTATTGATTTATTACCCTGCTGGTCTTACAGCTGTCACATTTGGTTGAGAGCCTAGGGCTGCAGAGGTTCTTAACCTATTTTATGCTATGAGCCCTTAGATTAAAGCCTATAGACCTTTTATTGGAATGCTTTTGTTTGTTTGTTTGTTTTTCTTAGAGAGAGGGGGAACATGAGAGAGAAAGAGAGAATCAGCTTTATTTAGTTTTTCATTTGGTCTTCGTGGGTCCTTGCATTTGCCAAGCAAGCGCAATAGCAGCCCAGAATTTTTTTTTTTTAAGAGAGGACAGTGAGAGAGAGAGAGAGATTCAGTTTTTACTGAGTTTTTCACATGGCGTTCGTTGCTCCAACACTCAGTTGTGTACCTGGGTGCTGGGGTATGAACCCGTGTACTTGCGCATGCCGAGCAAGTGCCGCAACCACCGAGCCACTGCTCCAGCCCCAGCATGTTGTTTTTAAATGCAAAAAGTGTATAGTACATAAGATTATGAGAAAATAAATTATGTTGAAAAATAGTTAACTTAAGAACGAATTTATAATATAGTGCTGTGTATATCTTTCTTTATCAGTGTATTAAATGAGATTATACATTTGAATCCTTAGCAAGTTAAAGTTTAATTTTTAAAATTATTTTTTTGAGAAAGAGAAAAAGAATCAATTCCATTTAGTGTTTCATTTGGCTTTTGTCACTCTGATGCTTTGTTGTATATGTGGTGCTGGGATAGGAATGCATGTCCCTATGCATGCAAGGCAAGCTCTGAAACTGCTGAGTCACTGCTCCAACCCCTAATTTTTTAAATTTTTAAATTTTTATTTTTCATGGTGCTGGGGATTGAACCCGGGGCGTTTTACCGCTGAGCTACCCCCAGCCCTTTTTCTATTTTATTCTGAGACAAAAATCTCACTAAGCTTCCCAGGCTGGCCTCAGATTTTTAATCCTCCTGCCTCAGCCTCCTGTGTAGCTGGATTTACAGTTGTATACCACCACATTCAGGAGTTGAATTGTACTTTTTGGGCATCAGTATGATAGCTATTGTTGCTTAGCTTGATTAAGAACTTTAAATGATGAGGCAGTCTTTAACAGTGCAACATATTTTTCAAGTTGAACATCCAGTTGATTTTGCGTTTTTGTTTTGGTGATTCTAGTGTAGAAAATCCTGATTCATGAAGCATTTTCTTACAAATGTGCTTCAACACATTCTTTCCAAGGAAAAGAGACTTTGTATTTAATTCTACCCTTTGTAACTTTTTTGTGTTAAGATCATGAATTCCTCTTTGGCTGAGTCAGTATCTTTTTTTTTTTAAAGAAGGAGAGGAGAGAGAGAAGCAATTTTTATTTAATTTTTCATGTAACTTTCATTACTCGGACATTTGGTTGTGTA
Source organism: Aplodontia rufa (assembly GCA_004027875.1). Lineage (NCBI taxonomy): Eukaryota > Metazoa > Chordata > Mammalia > Rodentia > Aplodontiidae > Aplodontia > Aplodontia rufa. Next base: position 2,845 of record PVKS010049575.1, read on the forward strand.
CATGGTGCTGGGGTTTGAACCCATGTGCTTACACATGCCAGGCAAGCGCCGTAACCTCCGAGCCACCACTCCAGCCCCTGAGTCACTATCTTTGATATGATTTACATTAAAAAGAGATTCTGATACTTAATCATTTGACCACCAATATAAAGAACAGTAATGAAGTATAGACCATGGAAAGAATGGGAATTTATGAGCCTGTCCACATAATAGAGAACATGATATAGAGAGATAAAAGAAGAGAGGGCACCTGCTTTTATTAGATTGCTGAATGCCAATTGGTAAATTTGGAAAAGGTGCTGGAGCTGGAAAAATCATTTTTGTAACCCTCATGGTAAAGGATCATTAATTAATGAATATTAAATCTAGGAAGTACATTTTGATTTGCTTATTACTTATAAGGGGAAAGAAGTAACTAAATGAAGAAATTACTATTTTGACCAGATGATCAAAACAATGTCACCTTCATTCTGCTTTTGGGTGTGGCTGAATAAGCTATCAGACCATCTTCCTTACAAATAACTATAAACCTGGACAAAATTCAAAAAACCATAATCTTAAAGACTTTGGAGTCAGGTAGGGTGGGGCGGGCATTCCTGTAATCCCAGATATTCAGAAGCTAAGGTAGAAGAATCATAAGTTCAAGGCCAAATTCAGCAATTTAGCAAGACCCTGTCTGAAAATGAAAAATAAAAAGGATTAGGGATGTGGCTAAGTATCCCTGGGTTCAAAAAAAGACATTAGAGAGTAACCTGAACCAGGCACATTCTGGAGGAAAAGAGAGTCAAAACTTGGAAAAGTTTCCTATTTTTACTACTTTTAGCACTCAGCACCCTATGAAGCAGCTAAAAGTCTAATAGAAAACTCAGTCTTTTTGGCCTAAAGAACTAGAGGACAGAATTCAGGACAATGGACAACCACAACACTGAAAAAGAAGGGAGAATACTAAAAACGAGAGAACCAAAGAAACTCAACCCCAAATTCTGTATATGTAAACTGTTCAAGTTTCTGCCCTGAACCATTCTTACACGGGCAGACTCCCAGCAACTCAGCTAAAGATCAGAGAACTAAACTGATTTGAACAGTTGCCCAAAAAATAGAGTTTGCATTTGAGCCAAACCAGCTTACTTCAACATAAACAAAAATTCTTTAGCAGAATATAACAAAATCCAGACTACCCATGAGATAATACTGGAAATGTCTGGAGTATAATCCAGAATTAACACTACCAGTGAGCAGCAGGTGTACATCCTGCTTTAGAAGTGACACCTGAGAAGTCTCACCTAGAGGCTCACAAAGAACATAGATTCAAAGAATACATCATATAAATTTGAAAGAAAGGTTATTCTACTTCAGTACAAAAAGGTGCAAGAAGAGGAATGTATTCTCCAAAAATGTATTTTCCAAAAATGCTCAGTATTGGGGTTGGGGATTTAGCTCAGTGGCGGAGCACTTGCCTAGCACGTGCAAGGCCCCGAGTTTGATCCTCAGCCCTGAAAAAAAACAAAAATAAAAATGTCAGTATCACCTAAGTACAATATTTGATTCTAGACTGGATCCTTTTTGGAAAGGAGAAGTGTCCTGAAGTACATTACTGGGCAATTGATAGAATATGCAAGAGAAATTATAAAAACTATCAATGTTAAATTTGCTGAGGTTATGGAAGATAATATCCTTCCTCTTAGGAATACATGTTGAAGTATCTGGAGATACAGTGTTATAATATTGTAACTTACTCTTAAATGGTACAGAAAAGATCTGTGTGTATGAGTGAATACAAATATCAGTAATGAATGAAGCAAGTGGGGTAAAATATTACAGGTCAAGCTGAATATTTTTTAAATTATTCTCACAATTTTTCTGAAAGTTTGAAGTTACTTTCAAATAAAGATTTTTTAAAAATCATGGTGGGGCTGGGAACATAACTCAGTGGTTGAGTACGTGCTTATTAGCATGTACGAAGTCCTGGCTTCAGTCCTCAATATCAAAAAACAAAACAAAAAGCACCCTTGGTCTAAAAAGATTTTTAATCTCCTTGTAATTACTATTCCTTATTTCAATTTTATTTTATTTATTTATTTGCCATAGGCATATTTAATAAAATACTAACTGGGTGCAGTGGTACATGCCTGTAATCCCAGTAGTGACTCAGGTAGCTAAAGCAGGAAGATTGCAAGCTTGAGACCAGCCCCAGCAACTTAGGCCCTAAGCAACTTAGTGAGATGCTGTCTTAAAAAAAAAAAAAAAAGCCTTGTGATATAGCTCAGTGGCAAAGCACCCCTTGATTCAATCTCAATACCAAAAATTAAATTAAAATTAAAAATAAAATATCAACTTAAAAATTGATTTAGTTCAAAATGGTTTTATTCATGTGCTTCATTTCAAATAGCAAATGAGAAGTACCCTCTGTTGGATAATATCTGACTGGCTGCATTACACCGTTGCCCAAAATGACCTCTATGACATTTTTCTCGTGTTTCTTTTCATTTTTAATTTAAACTTCATAGGCCTAGGAGTGTAAGGCAATATGACCTCTGCAGTGCAGAGATCATGGACACCATTAGAGCCCTGCTGAGCTCCCCAACCCACCATCCTCCATCAGATAAGTGTCTACAGAAGTAGGTGGCAGCTCCATAAGCCTTAGTGGAAAGTCATCAGGCTGACAATATGGCATCAAGAAAATGTAAGGCCACTGTTTTCATACTGGCAGTGGCTTGGGTCTCATCACCAGTTCTACTGGTATCCAGGTGGGGTTGAGGAAGAAGTGCCTGGACCTGGACAGCCTGGAGTGGATGCTCCTCTACACTAAGGAAGTCCCAGCTAGAGGCTGTGCATCTAATGATCTCTACAAGACTTTTGTCCATGTGGTTTCTGCCAAGCCTGAGAGCACCTTCAAACTAGTGCTGTGCCTTGAAGGCCTGGGTAAGCCATTGGGCAGAGACTTGAATCCAGGTGACAAGAGAATATGAAAACAAAAGTAGTTAATGGTTAGGGTGACAACAGGGCCTCCCAAGGAATAGGACTGTTGGATAGTGACTCCATAGGGAAACCTAACCTGAGCCTAAATAAAGTCAGCCAGAGTCATGAATCTCTGCTACATGGGAATAAACACACAAAAAGTAATAATAACTTAAAATTTTTAAAAAATGGCATAGGCCCAAAAATGCCGTTATCCTATACAAAGAATTGAAAGTAGCATGTGTTCCTTTATTCTTTGTTTTGTCTTATATCTGTGGTCACTGTTTTTGCTGGCCTTTATGTTTGATGATGGTTTTACATGTTGTGTTCAGGGTTTTATATATTAGTAAGTATTAGTAAAAGTTAATTGGTTTATTAAATTTATGCTAAAGAAGTCTTTTCCTTTAGATTTATAAAAACTGGTTATGGAGGGGGATTGGTTTTTGGTAGGTTTTTGTTTTTGTTTTTGTTTTTGTTTTTTGGTGATAGTGGAATTGATCCAAGGGTGCTGTACCCCTAAGCTACATTCTCAGTTCTTTTTATTTTATTTTGAAACAGGGTCTTGCTAAGTTCCCCAGGCTGCCCTTGAACTTGACATCCTCCTGTTTCAGCCTCCTGAGTCTGTGATGACAGGCACTTGCCACTGTTCCCAACTCTAAAAATTATGTTTTGTTTATAAAGCCTCTTAACTTTTTTTAAGGTACCACTACTAACTAGATCACAGGGCTATGTTATGTATTTTTTTTTTAAGAGCGAGGGACAGTGAGAGAGAGAGAGAGAGAGAAAATGAATCATTTTTAATTTAGGTTTTCATGTGCCTTTTGTTGTTGTGGTGGTTCCCACACTTCATTGTGTACATGGTGCTGGGATTTGGTGCTGGGATTTGAACCTGCATACTCACACATGCCAGGCAAGCATCATAACCGCTGAGCCACCGCTCCAGCCCCTATGTTATATATTTTAAAAGGCCAAAACAAGTTTTTCACACAGAATAATATGACAGTACTTCCCATCTGAGGGTTTTATTGAAATATTTGTTGTTTCAGAGTCATTAATGGCTTCAACTTTTCTTCTAGTATTTTTAAAGGATGACAAAATTTATTAGTAGAAAGTAACATATTGCTTTACTCTCAGATACTTACTCCTTTGCAAACCCTTCTTCTGTCTATGAGTCTCTTCAGGATTAAACTCCTTGAAATATATTTGACTAATATTCATGTGTTATTTCACTTGGCATTTTGGCATCTCCATCTTTTTCTTTTCTTTTTTTTAAGAGAGAGGGAATGAATGAAAGAGAGAATATCAGTCTTACATCATTTAGACATTATTCACTTGTCATGAGTTTCCTATGATGGTGATAAAATTTTCATGTGGTACACGTAAATACTATTTTTCACCTTCCAACTAGAATTTATTAAGCAAGTCATGGGTACCCAGTACTGTGCCATATTCTGTGAGACATGTCAAAAGGAGAAAAAAGTAAGCCAGATGGCATCTGTAATCCCAGCTGCTCGGGAGGCTGATGCAGGAGGATTGCAAGTTCAAAGCCAGCCTCAGCAACTTAACGAGGCTCTAAGCAACTTAGCAAGACTGTGTCTCAAAATTAAAAAATAAAAAAGGGCTGAGGATGTGGCACAGCAGTTAAGCACCCCTGGGTTCAGTCCCTGGTACCAAAGAGAGAGAAAGAGAGGGAGAGAGAAGGAAGTAGAAATATATTCTTTGTTTGTTACAGTCAGTCTGGGGATGTAAGACTCAAATAGTGAAAGTGGTTTTCTGTGTCTGAATGGTGACATAGAGGAACCTCCGAAGTAGCATATGGACCTGGGCTGTGTAGAACCTTAGGTTGGAGCCAGAGGGCAGTGGCTTTGAGTTGGAATAAATCATTTGTCCTTTCTTGAAGGAGGTACTCTTAGAAGTAGTTTTGGAATGATGTCTATGTTTTGGGTTGACAAGTTGAATATACGCCAAGAATTAGGGATGAGGAGATTTGGGGAAAAGGAGAAAGAATACTTTGGTAAAGGATATTAAAGACATTGGTTTAACTGGTCTGAATAGTGGGAAACATGGTGGCATCAGCTGATAAATGGCTTAAAGAGCTGACCTAACAGAACAGTTCAGATAACCTGAAAAACAGCAGATTCTTAAATGATTAATGTGCACAACAGAAGCATAGTATTTTCAAAAGATAATTCTGATGTGAATGTTTGAGATAAATTCAATGAGGGGAAATGAGAGGAAGGAAAAACCAGTGGGATCCTATTGCATATTTAGGTTTGAGTCAATAAAAAGTTAGGTTAGGGTAGTGACAATAAAATGGAGAAAGGCACATGTGATAGATGTCAGAATGAAGACGAAGTTGCAGGAGGCTGGGGAGGATGAAGAAGTAAACAACAGGGCTGGTGCAGTGGCTCAGGGGTTACGGCACTTGCCTGGCATGCTCGAGTGCTTGAGTTCAAGCCCCAGCACCAGGTACACAGCGAAGTGTCCAAGGAATGAAAGTCACATGAAAAACTAAATTAAAAAATTGCTTCTCTCTTTCTCTCTCTCCCTCTCTCTCTCTCTCTCACTGTCCCCTCTTTAAAAAAAAAAAAAAAGAAGAAGAAGAAGTAGTAGTAAACAATGGCCTTTATGTGGGTCAGATGCAGAGGAGCACTTTCCATGGAGTGGTGGAGGTTTGAGGCCGGTGAAGAAGTTGGGGCAGTCAAGGGAAACTTCCAGGTATTTGAAGTAGGAAGAAAGAAGTAGTAAAGATAATCATCTGTGACTTTAAGAGCTTTCAAAAAATTCATCCACGCCCACACCGGTGCTTCAGTAGCTTCTGTCTCACATTACTTAATGCTGTCTTTCTCATTTTCACTACAGATCCAGAAGCGGGAAGGCCTAGCAGTTCCAAAATCACCACCACCCTGGGTCTGGTCGTCCATGCTGCAGGTAGGGTTGGACTGCAGCGGAACCTCTCTCCTTCCTGTCCCTGGAGAAGCCTTATGTTTACTGAGCCCATCTGCACTCAGAGCTTTCGGGCTGGCCTTCAGGGAAGGGGTTGCTTAAAGAAGTCCTCCAGCACAAGTATAAGCCCTGTCTACTCTGTGTCGGTTTTGCAAACTCAGAATGGTTTCTTTGCTTTTTAATGGTTAAAAGGAAAAAAATATTTTATGGCACATAAATTATATAATTCAAATTAATAAAGTTGTATTAGAACATAGCCATGCCTATCTGTTTATATATTATCTGTGGCAACTTTTGCACAACACTGACAGGATTGAGTAGTTGCAAGAGCAAGAGACCAAATAACCGTCAAAGCCTAAAACATTCACTATCTGACCCTTCGAGAAGTTTGCTGACTTCTGCCTTAGGATCTCATCTGGAGAAGGGCCTGGACAGTGTTACACTGAACAGCTCTGCTGCTTAGCATATACCCAAAGTGCCAGTGTGGGCAGAGGTGGTATGTGAAATGCAGAAGTCATAGCATTGTTGCTAGGCATGCTTCAGAACCATAACCCAAACCTAGTCCTAGTAGTAGGATTCTGTCAATTACAAATGCAGGCTTCTGGGCATTTCTGATATAACATGGTTTTCTAACAAAATTCACCCAGTAGCCAATATACTCATTATCTGTAAATCATCTAGGTCAAGACCCAGGGTCTTTATCTGTAGGATGAAGAGATGCTTCCTTTGAAATTTTCTTTGTCAGTTTCGTTATTGCAACTTGATTAATAAGGGGTTTTTGTACTTCATTCTACTCCCATATACAACTGCAAAAATAACTAAGATATTGGATACTCTGAGCCAGAAACTAAGCTCTTTCTTTACATATATTTTCTCATTTAATCTTTGTAAAAACTCCAAGAAATACATGCTTTATTGAACCCATTTTAAAGATGAGAAGGCTGAAGTTCGGAAAGGTTAAGTAACCGTCCCAGAGTCAAATCCAGCTCTGCCTAAAATCCACACACTCAGCCTCTACACTGTTGTTGATGTTGTTTATGGCATTTTATGTTTCATTGTTTCCAAATTTAGCTGATGGTGTTGCTTTGGGAGCAGCAGCTTCTACTTCACAGACTAGTGTCCAGCTAATTGTGTTTGTGGCAATAATGCTACACAAGGTAAGCTAAGATTTGATATTGAATTATGCATAATTAAAATTTCTCTTGGTCTTTAATGTTTTTGTGGAGTGGCATTTTTTTTTTTTTTTAAGAGATAGACACAGGGGCTGGAGCAGTGGCTCAGTGGTTACGGTGCTTGCCTGGCATGCGCGAGGATGCAGGTTCGAACCCCAGCACCACGTCGTACACAATGTCAGCGATGAAAGACACATGAAAAACGACATAAAAAATTGATTCTTTCTCTGTCTCACTGTCCCTTTCTCTCTTTTTTCTTTTTTTGAAAGAGAGAGGGACAGTGAGAGAGAGAATCAATTTTTCATTTAGTTTTTCATATGCCCTTCATTGCTCTGACACTTCATTGTGTACGTGGTCCTGGGGTTCAAACTTGCATCCTCACACATGGCAGGCAAGCACCGTAACCACTGAGCCACCACTCCTGCCCCAGGAAAATGTTTTTTTAATTAATTTCCTAACTAAATATTTTTTAGTTGGTTTCATTTGGGAGAATTGAATAAATACACCCATACCTTTTTGTTGTTGTTGTTGTTACCATTTTTTAAATTCTTATTTAAGGGGTTTTATGTTTTTCCTTTAGAAAAACCGTTAGATTCTCTGTAGATTCTTACAGAATTTTGTTCACAAGTATTTTTCTTCTTTTGATTGTAAGGTCTTTTCTTATCTTAGAATGTTAATTCCTATAAGGCACAGCTCAATCTTGGTACTCTGCCTGGGTTTTTGGTAGGAGACTTTCTAAACAATGTCATGTACTTTTTTTTTTTTTTCTTGTACTGAGAATTGAGCCCAGGGGCTTTACCCCTGAGCTGTATATCCTCAGCCCTTGTTGTTTTTTATTTTGAGACAGGACCTCTTGAAGTTGCTAAGGCTGGCCTTCAACTTGCAATCTTTCTGCCTCACCCAGCTGACGTGTACAATTTTGTGTGTGTGTGTGCTACTAGGGATTGAAACCCAGGGTTGCTTTACCACTGACCTATATTCCCAGACCTTTTTATTTTGAGACAGGATCTCTCTAAGTTACTTATGGCCTCATTAAATTGCTGAGGCGGGTCTTAAATTTGTGATCCTCCTGCCTCAGCCTCCTCTAAGTAATTGGGATTTCAGGTGTGTGCCACCATGCCCTGTTGACGTGTACTACTTTTTTTTTTCAGGGTCAAACTCAGGGTCTTGCACATGCTAGGCAGGCACTTTGCCACTGAGCTTAATCCCCAAACCCTGACGTGTACTTTTTGATGGAGAAGCAATCCACATTTCTAGAATAATGATACAGGGTAATTTTTCATTTCCAGGCACCAGCAGCTTTTGGACTGGTTTCCTTCTTAATGCATGCTGGCCTGGAGCGGAATCGAATCAGAAAGCACTTGCTGGTCTTTGCACTGGCAGCACCAGTTATGTCCATGGTGACATACTTAGGCCTAAGTAAGGTAAGTCTGGCCATTCCTAGTTTTTCTAAATAAGTGTCTGGATCCTTTGTGACCTAATAGAACTTATGGTCTCTTGTGTCCAGATTTTCAAATAATTACTTTCTCAAACTAAAGAAAAAGGTAGGAGTAAAAACCTGTCCAGGTATAAAGTGTCTTAATTCCAAGTCAGTCCTCCTTATAAATTTAACATTTCCTTATCCATTTACATTGAAGAATTCTTTCTTCATCAGTTCTAAGAATGTTTGCACAGATGAATGATAGAACTTCAACATTTAAAATAATGTAACTTAACCAGCCGTGCCTTACTTATTTAGTTTTTAGAGTGAGAGAGAAAGAATCAATATTTTTTTCTTCATCTGGCCTTTGTTTCCCTACACTTAGTTGTGTATGTGGTGCTGGGATTTGAACTGAGTCCTTGCTCATGCCAGGCACGTACTCCAACCACTGAGCAACCACTCCAGTCCACCTAATTTATTTATTTATGTATTTATTTTAAGAGAGAGGGACAGGGCTGGAGCGGTGACTGGGCCCTTGCGGTGCTTGCCTTGCATGCGCAAGTCTGTAGGTTCGAGCCCCAG
>PVKS010049576.1:0-11925 GCA_004027875.1 Aplodontia rufa
TCCTTATCATTTCCTGGAAGGAAGTTTGTGTGCTGATAGCAAAATAAACCTGTGTTTCTTAGAGAGCTTTCACCAGCAGATGGAAACTCCATTCACAGACTTATTTCCCAGAGCTGGATTAACACTCCCAAACTCAGTGGGTTTGACATCATTGGCTGCTTTTTCAAACAAGGACTTATTAATAAATCTGTAGAAGGGAAGCTCACAGTGCTAGAACATTCAGGTTTCCAATTCCAGATCCTTTTAAGAATCAAAGACTGTGTTGCACGTTCCAAAGCCAGCTTCATTTTAGAATCCAAGCCTACGTTCTAATCCTCTTCGAATTAACTGAAAGTGATCATTGCAGCACTATCTGCTATGAACCTTTGAGTTTGGCCAGTGCTTACAACTGCAGAAAGCAAATCCCTGCTGTGGCAGCCTGAAACTTGATTGGTGAGCTCAGTACATGGAGTCCACAATAGCTGTAGACACTCTGCAATCTATCTCACAGCAATGTAGACTTGGATGCTTTCATCCACTATGCGGTTTTAATGTTGAAAACGCGCTTTGAAAGTGGCTGCTGGCTGGTAGGCACAAAGACCCGTTCTTAGGCATTGCTGCCTGAAATCTCTTAAAGCTCTCATCATTGCAAGGGAGGATACTGAAAAGGGCTCTGAACTGACTGCCATTGGTGACCTAGCTACAACATATAGCTCACTGACTGTGTGATATGAGGGAAAGCTCCTTATCCTTTCCTGAAAGGAAGTTTGTGTACTGAAAGCAAAATAAACCTGCATTTTAGAAAGATTTCACCAGCAGCTGGAAACTCTATTCACAGAATTATTTCCCAGAGCTGAATCAACACTCCCAAATTCAGTGGGTTGGATATCATTGGCTGCATTTTCACCCGGTGACATATTAATAAATCTGTAGAAGGGAAGCCCACAGTGCTAGAACATTCAGGGTTCCAATTCCAGTTCCTTTAAGATACCAAGACTGTGTAACACTTACAAAGCCAGCTTCATTCTAGAATCCAAGCCTAAGTTCTAAATCTCTTCCAACTAACTGAAAGCAATCATTGCAGCACTATCTGCTATGAACCTGTGAGTTTGGCAAGTGCTTAAAACTGAAGACAGGAAATCTCTGCTGTGGGAGACTGAAACTTGATCCGTGAGCTCAGTACAAAGAGTCCACACTGGCTGAAGAGTCTCTGCACACTATCTCAAAGCAATGCAGGTTTGTATTGTATGCTTTCATCCACTATGCAGCTTTGCTGTTGAAAATGCGCTTTGAATGCAGCTCCTGGCTGCTAGTCACAAAGGGCAATCCTAGGCGTTTCTGCTTGAGATCTGCTAAAGCGCTCAGCATAGCAAGTGGGGATACTGGAAACGGCTCTGAACTGACTGCCACTGGTGACCTAGCTCCAACATATAGCTCACTGTATGTGTGCTATGAGTGAAAGGTCCTTATCATTTCCTGGAAGGAAGTTTGTGTGCTGATAGCAAAATAAACCTGTGTTTCTTAGAGAGCTTTCACCAGCAGATGGAAACTCCATTCACAGACTTATTTCCCAGAGCTGAATTAACACTCCCAAACTCAGTGGGTTTGACATTGGCTGCTTTTTCACACTGGGACATATTAATAAATCTGGAGAAGGGAATCTCACAGTGCTAGAACATTCAGTTTTCCAATTCCAGATCCTTTTAAGAATCCAAGCCTGTGTTCCACATTCCAAAGGCAGCTACATTCTAGATTCCAAGCGTAAGTTCTAATCCTCTTCGAACTAAGTGAAAGCGATCATTTCAGCACTATCTACTATGAACCCTTGAGTTTGGCCAGTGCTTAAAACTTCAGACAGCAAATCCCTGCTGTGGCAGACTGAAACTTGATCCGTTAGCTCAGTACAAAGAGTCCACACTGGCTGTAGAGTCTCTGCACACTATCTCAAAGCATTGCAGACTTGTAATGTATGCTTTCAACTAATATGTGTTTTTGATATTGAAAAAGCGCTTTCAAAGTGGCTGCTGGCTGCTAGGTACAAAGGGCAATCCCTAGTCATTTCTGCCTGAGATCTGCTAAAGCGCTCAGCATAGCAAGTGGGGATACTGAAAGCTGCCCTGAACTGACTGCCATTGGTGACTTGGCTCCGACATATATCTCACTTACTGTGTGATATGAGGGTAAGCTCCTCATCCTCTCCTGGAGGGAATTTTGTGTGCTGATAGCAAAATAAACCTGCATTTCTAAGAGAGTTTTCACCAGCAGCTGGAAACTCTATTCACAGACTTATTTCCCAGAGCTGAATCAGGACTCCAAAGCTCAGTGAGTTTGATATCATTGGCTGCTTTCTCACACAAGGACACATTAGTAAATCTGTAGAAGTGTAGCCCACAGTGCTAGAACATTCAGGTTTCTAATTCCAGTTCCTTTTAAGAATCCAAGCCTGTGTTCCATGTTCCAAAGCCAGCTTCATTCTAGAATCCAAGCCTAAGTTCTAATCCTCTGAAAACTAATTGAAATCAATCATTGCAGCACTATCTGCTATGAACCCTTGACTGTTGCCAGTGCTTAAAATGCACACAAGAAATATCTGCTGTGGCAGACTGAAACTTGATCGGTTAGCTCAGTACAAGGAGTCCACACTAGCTGTAGATTCTCGGCACTCTATCTCTCAGCAATGCAGACTTGTATGCTTTCATCCACTATGCGGTTTTGATGTTGAAAACACACTTTGAAAGTGACTGCTGGCTGGTAGGCACAAAGGCCCATTCCTAGGCATTTCTGCCTGAGATCTCTTAAAGCTCTCATCATTGCAAGGGAGGATACTGAAAACGGCTGTGAACTGACTGCCATTGGTGACCTAGCTACAACATATAGCTCACTGACTGAGTGATATGAGGGAAAGTTCCTTATCCTTTTCTGGAAGGAAGTTTGTGTGCTGATAGCAAAATAAACCTGTATTTCTTAGAATGTTTTCACCAGCAGCTGGAAACTCTATTCACAGACTTATTTCCCAGAGCAGGATCAATACTCCCAAACTTAGTGGGTTTGATTTCATTGGCTGCTTCTTCACACGGGGACATATTAGTAAATCTGTAGAAGGGAAGCCCACAGTGCTAGAACATTCAGGTTTCCAATTCCAGTTCCTTTTAAGAATCCAAGCCTGAGTTCCACTTTCCAAAGCCAGTTTCATTCTAGAATCCAAGCCTAAGTTCTAATCCTCTTCCAACTAAGTGAAAGCAATCATTGCAGCACTATCTGCTATGAACCCTTGACTTTGGCCAGTGCTTAAAACTGCAGACAGGAGATCTCTGCTGTGGCAGCCTGAAACTTGATCCGTAAGCTCAGTACAAGAGATCCACACTGGGTGCAGAGTCTCTGCACACTATCTCAAAGCAATGCAGACTTGTATTGTATGCTTTCATCCACTCTGCGATTTTCTTGTTGAAAACGCGCTTTGAAAGTTGCTGCTTGCTGCTAGGCATGAAGGCCATATTCAGGTGTTTCTGCCTGAGATCTGCTAAAGCACTCAGCATAGCTAGTGGGGATACTGAAAGCGGCTCTGAACTGACTGCCATTGGTGACCTAGCTCCAACATATAGCTCACTGACTGTGTGATATAAGGGAAAGTTCCTTCTCCTTTTCTGGAAGAAAGTTTGTGTGCTGATAGCAAAATAAACCTGTATTTCCTCAAATGTTTTCACCAGCATCTGGAAACTCTATTCACATACTTATTTCCCAGAGTGGAATCAACACTCCCAATCTGAGTGGATTTGATATCATTAGCTGCATTTTCACACAGGGACATTTTAGTAAATCTGTACAAGGGAAGCCCACAGTGCTAGAACATTCAGGTTTCCAAATCCAGTTCCTTTTAAGAATCCAGGCCTATGTTCCACTTTCAAAAGCCAGCTTCCTTCTAGAATCCAAGCCTAAGTTCTAATCCTCTGAAAACTAACTGAAAGCAATCATTGCAGCACTATCTGCTATGAACCGTTGAGTTAGGCCAGTGCTTAAACCTGCAGACAGGAAATCTCTGCTGTGGCAGAGTGAAACTTGATCTGTGAGCTCAGTACAAGGAGTCCACATTGGTTGTAGGGTTTCTGCACACTATCTCAAAGCAATGCAGTCTTGTATTGTATGCTTTCCTCCACAATGTGGTTTTGCTGTTCAAAAGGTGCTTTGAAAACCGCTGCTGGCTGCTAGCCACAAAGGGTAATTCCTAAGCATTACTGCCTGTGAACTGCTAAAGCACTCAGCGTAGCAAGTGGGGATACTGAAACCAGCTCTGAACTGACTGCCAAGGGTGACGTAGCTACAACATATAGCTCACTGTCTGTGGGATATTAGGAAAAGTTCCTTATCCTTTCCTGGAAGGAAGTTTTAGTGCTGAAAGCAAAAAAACGTGTATTTCTTAGAATATTTTCACTAGCAGCTGGAAACTCTATTCAAAGAGTTATCTCCGAGAGCTGAATCAACACTCCCAAACTCAGTGGGTTTGATATCATTGGCTGCTTTTTCACACAGGGACATATTAGTAAATCTGTAGAAGGGAAGCCCACCGTGCTAGAACATTCAAGTTTCCAATTCCAGTCCTTTTAAGAATCCAAGCCTGTGTTCCACGTTCCAAAGCCAGCTTCATTCTAGAATCCAAGCCTAAGTTCTAATCCTCTTAGAACTAACTGAAAGCAATCATTGCAGCACTAAGTGCTTTGAACCGTTGAGTTCGGCCAGTGCTTAAAAACGGCAGACAGGAAATCTCTGCTGTGGCAGACAGAAACTTCATCCGTGAGCTCAGTACAAAGATTCCACACTGGCTGGAGAGTCTCTGCACACTATCTCAAAGCAATGCAGTCTTGTATGCTTTCCTCCACAATGCGGTTTTGCTGTTGAAAATGCGCTTTTAAAATGGCTGCTGGCTGCTACTCACAAAGGGCAATTTCTAGGCATTTCTGCCTGAGATCTGCTAAAGCGCTCAGCACAGCAAGTGGGGATACTGAAAGCAGCTCTAAACTGACTGCCATTGGGGACCTAGCTGCAACATATAGCTCACTGACTGTGTGATATAAGGGAAAGATCCGTATCCTTTTCTGGAAGGAAGTTTGTGTGCTGATCACAAAATAAACCTGTATTTCTTAGAATGTTTTCACCAGCAGTTGGAAACTGTATTCACAGACTTATTTCCCAGAGCAGGATCAACACTCCCAAACTCAGTGGGTTTGATATCATTGGCTGCTTCTTCACACAGGGACACATTAGTAAATCTGTAGAAGGGAAGCCCACAGTGCTAGAACATTCAGGTTTCCAATTCCAGTTCCTTTTAAGAATCCAAGCCTGAGTTCCACTTTCCAAAGCCAGCTTCATTCTAGAATCCAAGCCTAAGTTCTAATCCTCTGAAAACTAACTGAAAGCAATCATTGCAGCACTATCTGCTATGAACCGTTGAGTTAGGCCAGTGCTTAAACCTGCACACAGGAAATCTCTGCTGTGGCAGAGTGAAACTTGATCTGTGAGCTCAGTACAAGGAGACCACATTGGTTGTAGAGTTTCTGCACACTATCTCAAAGCAATGCAGTCTTGTATTGTATGCTTTCCTCCACAATGTGGTTTTGTTGTTCAAAACGTGCTTTGAAATCCGTTGCTGGCTGCTAGCCACAAAGGGTAATTCCTAAGCATTACTGCCTGTGTACTGCTAAAGCGCTCAGCATAGCAAGTGGGTATACTGAAACCAGCTCTGAACTGACTGCCAATGGTGACCTAGCTACAACATATAGCTCACTGTCTGTGGAATATTAGGGCAAGTTCCTTAGCCTTTCCTGGAAGGAAGTTTTAGTGCTGAAATCAAAATTAACCTGTATTTCTTAGAATGTTTTCACTAGCAGCTGGAAACTCTATTCACAGACTTATTTCCGAGAGCTGAATCAACACTCCCAAACTCAGTGGGTTTGATATCATTGGCTGCTTTTTCACACAGGGACATATTAGTAAATCTGTAGAAGGGAAGCCCACAGTGCTCGAACATTCACGTAGTATCCAATTCCAGTCCTTTTAAGAATCCAAGCCTGTGTTCCACGTTCCAAAGCCAGCTTCATTCTAGAATCCAAGCCTAAGTTCTAATTCTCTTAGAACTAAATGAAAGTAATCATTGCAGCACTAACTGCTTTGATCCCTTGAGTTCGGCCAGTGCTTAAAAAAGGCAGACAGGAAATCTCTGCTGTGGCAGACAGAAACTTCATCCGTGAGATCAGTACAAAGATTCCACACTGGCTGGAGAGTTTCTGCACACTATCTCAAAGCAATGCAGTCTTGTATTGTATGCTTTCCTCCACAATGCGGTTTTGCTGTTGAAAACGCGCTTTGAAAATGGCTGCTGGGTGCTACCCACAAAGGGCAATTCCTAGGCATTTCTGCCCCAGATCTGCTAAACTGCTCAGCACAGCAAGTGGGGATACTGAAAGCGGCTCTGAACTGACTGCCATTGGGGACCTAGCTGCAACATATAACTCACTGACTGTGTGATATAAGGGAAAGATCCTTATCCTTTTCTGGAAGGAAGTTTGTGTGCTGATAGCAAAATAAACCTGTATTTCTTAGAATGTTTTCACTAGCAGCTGGAAACTCTATTCACAGACTTATTTCCCAGAGCAGGATCAACACTCCCAAACTCAGTGGGTTTGATATCATTGGCTGCTTCTTCACACAGGGACATATTTATAAATCTGTAGAAGGGAAGCCCACAGTGCTAGAACATTCAGGTTTCCAATTCCAGTTCCTTTTAAGAATCCAAGCCTGTGTTCCACGTTCCAAAGCCAGCTTCATTCTAGAATCCAAGCCTAACCTCTAATCCTTTTCCAACTAAGTGAAAGCAATCATTGCAGCACTATCTGCTATGAACCCTTGACTTTGGCCAGTGCTTAAAACTGCAGACAGGAAATCTCTGCTATGGCAGACTGAAACTTGATCCGTGAGCTCAGTACAAGGAGTCCACACTGGGTGCAGAGTCTCTGCACACTACCTCAAAACAATGCAGACTTGTATTGTATGCTTCCATCTGCTCTGCGATTTTCTTGTTGAAAACGTGCTTTGAAAGTTGCTGCTTGCTGCTAGGCATGAAGGCCATATTCAGGTGTTTCTGCCTGAGATCTGCTAAAGCACTCAGCATAGCAAGTGGGGATACTGAAAGCGGCTTTGAACTGACTGCCATTGGTGACCTAGCTCCAAAATATAGTTCACTGACTGTGTGATATAAGGGAACGTTCCTTATCATTTTCTGGATGGAAGTTTTTGTGCTGATAGCAAAATAAACCTGTATTTCTTAGAATGTTTTCACGAGCATCTGGAAACTCTATTCACAGACTTATTTCCCAGAGTGGAATCAACACTCCCAAACTCAGTGGGTTTGATATCATTAGCTGCATTTTCACACAGGGACATTTTAGTAAATCTGTAGAAGGGAAGCCCACAGTGCTAGAATATTCAGGTTTGCAATTCCAGTTCCTTTTAAGAATCCAGGCCTGTGTTCCACTTTCCAAAGCCAGCTTCATTCTAGAATCCAAGCCTAAGTTCTAATCCTCTGAAAACTAACTGAAAGCAATCATTGCAGCACTATATGCTATGAACCGTTGAGTTAGGCCAGTGCTTAAACCTGCTGACAAGAAATCTCTGCTGTGGCAGAGTGAAACGATCTGTGAGCTCAGTACGAGGAGTCCACATTGGTTGTAGAGTTTCTGCACACTATTTCAAAGCAATGCAGACTTGTATTGTATGCTTTAATCCACTATGTGGTTTTGCTGTTGAAAACGGGATTTGAAAGTGACTGCTGACTGCTAGCCACAAAGGGTAATTCCTAAGCATTACTGCCTGTGAACTGCTAAAGCGCTCAGCATAGCAAGTGGGGATACTGAAACCAGCTCTGAACTGACTGCCAATGGTGACCTAGCTACAACATATAGCTCACTGTCTGTGGAATATTAGGGCAAGTTCCTTAGCCTTTCCTGGAAGGAAGTTTTAGTGCTGAATGCAAAATAAACCTATATTTCTTCGAATGTTTTCACTAGCAGCTGGAAACTCTATTCACAGACTTATTTCCGAGAGCGGAATCAACACTCCCAAACTCAGTGGGTTTGATATCATTGGCTGCTTCTTCACACAGGGACATATTAGTAAATCTGTAGAAGGGAAGCCCACAGTGCTAGAACATTCAGGTTTCCAATTCCAGTTCCTTTTAAGAATCCAAGCCTGTGTTCCACGTTCCAAAGCCAGCTTCATTCTAGAATCCAAGCCTAAGTTCTAATCCTTTTCAACTAAGTGAAAGCAATCATTGCAGCACTATCTGCTATGAACCGTTGAGTTAGGCCAGTGCTTAAACCTGCAGATATGAAATCTCTGCTGTGGCAGCCTGAAAATTGATCTGTGAGCTCAGTACAAGGAGTCCACACTGGCTTGAGGGTCTCTGCACACTATCTCAAAACAATGCAGACTTGTATTGTATGCTTTCATCTGCTCTGCGATTTCCTTGTTGAAAACACGCTTTGAAATTTGCTGCTTGCTGCTAGGCTGAAGGCCATTTTCAGGTGTTTCTGCCTGAGATCTGCTAAAGCACTCAGCATAGCAAGTGGGGATACTGAAAGCAGCTCTGAACTGACTGCCATTGGTGACCTAGCTCCAACATATAGCTCACTGACTGTGTGATATAAGGGAAAGTTCCTTATCATTTTCTGGAAGGATGTTTTTGTGCTGATAGCCAAATAAACCTGTATTTCTTAGAATGTTTTCACCAGCATCTGGAAACTCTATTCACAGACTTATTTCCCAGAGCGGAATCAACACTCCCAAACTCAGTGGGTTTGATATCATTAGCTGCATTTTCACACAGGGACATTTTAGTAAATCTGTGCAAGGGAAGCCAACAGTGCTACAATATTCAGGTTTCCAATTCCAGTTCCTTTTAAGAATCCAGGCCTATGTTCCACTTTCCAAAGCCAGCTTCATTCTAGAATCCAGGCCTAAGTTCTAAACCTGTGAAAACTAACTGAAAGCAATCATTGCAGCACTATCTGTTATGAACCGTTGAGTTAGGCCAGTGCTTAAACCGGCAGAGAGGAAATCTCTGCTGTGGCAGAGTGAAACTTGATCTGTGAGCTCAGTACAAGCAGTCCACATTGGGAGTAGAGTTTCTGCACACTATCTCAAAGCAATGCAGACTTGTATTGTATGCTTTAATCCACTATGTGGTTTTGCTTTTGAAAACGGGATTTGAAAGTGACTGATGACTGCTAGCCACAAAGGGTAATTCCTAAGCATTACTGCCTGTGAACTGCTAAAGCGCTCAGCATAGCAAGTGAGGATACTGAAACCAGCTGTGAACTGACTGCCAATGGTGACCTAGCTACAACATATAGCTCACTGTCTGTGGGATATTAGGGAAAGTTCCTTATCATTTTCTGGAAGTAAGTTTTAGTGCTGAAAGCAAAATTAACCTGTATTTCTTAGAATGTTTTCACTAGCAGCTGGAAACTCTATTCACAGACTTATTTCCGAGAGCTGAATCAACACTCCCAAACTCAGTGGGTTTGATATCAATGGCTGCTTCTTCACACAGGGACATAATAATAAATCTGTAGAAGGGAAGCCCACAGTGTTAGAACATTCAGGTTCCCAATTCCAGTCCTTTTAAGAATCCAAGCCTGTGTTACAAGTTCCAAAGCCAGCTTCATTCTAGAATCCAAGCCTAAGTTCTAATCCTAATCCAACTAAGTGAAAGCAAGCATTGCAGCACTATCTGCTATGAACCCTTGACTTTGGCCAGTGCTTAAAACTGCAGACAGGAAATCTCTGCTGTGGCAGACAGAAAGTTGATCCGTGAGCTCAGTACAAGGAGTCCACACTGGGTGCAGAGTCTCTTCACACTACCTCAAAACAATGCAGACTTGTATGCTTTCATCTGCTCTACGATTTTCTTGTTGAAAACACGCTTTGAAAGTTGCTGCTTGCTGCTAGGCATGAAGGCCATTTTCAGGTGTTTCTGCCTGAGATCTGCTAAAGCACTCAGCATAGCAAGTGGGGATACTGAAAGCGGCTCTGAACTGACTGCCATTGGTGACCTAGCTGCAACATATAGCTCACTGACTGTGTGATATAAGGGAAAGTTCCTTATCATTTTCTGGAAGGAAGTTTTTGTGCTGATAGTAATATAAACCTGTATTTCTTAGAATGTTTTCACCAGCATCTGGAAACTCTATGCACAGACTTATTTCCCAGAGCGGAATCAACACTCCCAATCTCAGTGGGTTTGATATCATTAGCTGCATTTTCACACAGGGACATTTTAGTAAATCTGTAGAAGGGAAGCCCACAGTGCTAGCATATTCAGGTTTCCAATTGCAGCTCCTTTTAAGAATCCAAGCCTGTGTTCCACTTTCCAAAGCCAGCTTCATTCTAGAATCCAAGCCTAAGTTCTAATCCTCTGAAAACTAACTGAAAGCAATCATTGCAGCACTATCTGCTATGAACCGTTGAGTTAGGCCAGTGCTTAAACCTGCTGACAGGAAATCTCTACTGTGGCAGAGTGAAACGATCTGTGAGCTCAGTACAAGGAGTCCACATTGGTTGTAGAGTTTCTGCACACTATCTCAAAGCAATGCAGACTTGTATTGTATGCTTTAATCCACCATGTGGTTTTGCTGTTGAAAACGCGATTTGAAAGTTGCTGCTGACTGCTAGCCACAAAGGGTAATTCCTAAGCATTACTGCCTGTGAACTGCTAAAGCACTCAGCATAGCAAGTGGGGATACTGAAACCAGCTGTGAACTGACTGCCAATAGTGACCTAGCTACAACATATAGCTAACTGTCTGTGGGATATTAGGGAAAGTTCCTTATCCTTTCATGGAAGGAAGTTTTAGTGCTGAAAGTAAAAGAAACCTATATTTCTTCAAAGGTTTTCACTAGCAGCTGGAAACTCTATTCACAGACTTATTTCCCAGAGCGGAATCAACACTCCCAAACTCAGTGGGTTTGATATCATTGGCTGCTTCTTCACACAGGGACATAATAATAAATCTGTAGAAGGGAAGCCCACAGTGCTAGAACATTCAAGTTTCCTATTCCAGTCCTTTTAAGAATCCAAGCCTGTGTTCCACGTTCCAAAGCCAGCTTCATTCTAGAATCCAAGCCTAAGTTCTAATCCTCTTAGAACTAACTGAAAGCAATCATTGCAGCACTATCTGCTTTGAACCCTTGATTTCGGCCAGTGCTTAAAAAAGGCAGACAGGAAATCTCTGCTGTGGCAGACAGAAACTTCATCAGTGAGCTCAGTAGAAAGATTCCACACTGGCTGGAGAGTCTCTGCACACTATTTCAAAGCAATGCAGTCTTGTATTGTATGCTTTCCTCCACAATGCGGTTTTGCTGTTGAAAACGTGCTTTGAAAATGGCTGCTGGCTCCTACCCACAAATGGCAGTTCCTAGGCATTTCTGCCTGAGATCTGCTAAAGCGCTCAGCACAGCATGTGGGGATACTGAAAGCGGCTCTGAACTGAATACCATTGGGGACCTAGCTGCAACATATAGCTCACTGACTGTGTGATATAAAGGAAAGATCCTTATCTTTTTCTGGAAGGAAGTTTGTGTGCTGATCGCAAAATAAACCTGTATTTCTTCGAATGTTTTCACCAGCATCTGGAAACTCTATTCACAGACTTATTTCCCAGAGCAGGATCAACACTCCCAAACTCAGTGGGTTTGATGTCATTGGCTGCTTCTTCACACAGGGACATATTAGTAAATCTGTAGAAGGGAAGCCCACAGTGCTAGAACATTCAGGTTTCCAATTCCAGTTCCTTTTAAGAATCCAAGCCTGTGTTCCACGTTCCAAAGCCAGCTTCATTCTAGAATCCAAGCCTAAGTTTTAATCCTTTTCCAACTAAGTGAAAGCAAGCATTGCAGC
>PVKS010049577.1:0-11869 GCA_004027875.1 Aplodontia rufa
GGGTTCCAACTCCATCATTGCAAAAATAAAAACAGAAACAAAAAGCAAGAAAGTTTAATATAGAGAGAAATTGAGTTCCCAACAGTGAAATAATAAGTGAATTTTTAAGGTCTTTTAAAATTCATGAGGCTTTCTAATTTTTTTCATGGTATCTGCCACTGTTTCATTATCCACATCTATATATTTTCTTGGAAATGGGGATTGAACCTTTTGGGGATTGAACATAGGAGAACCTTACTCATGAGCTCCATCCTCAGACTTTTTTATTTTGAGACAAGATCTCACCAAGTTGCTGAAGCTGGTCTCAAATGTGATCTTCCTGCCGCAGCCTATGTATATATTTTAGAGAGAGAGAGAGAGAAAGAATCAATTTTATTTAGTTTTTCTTGTGGCCTTTGTTGCTCTGGCACTTCATTGTGTAAGTGGTGCTGGGGTTTGAACTCACACACTCGCACATGCTATGCCAAGTGCTGTAACCACTGAGCCACCGCTCCAGCCCCCTGGCAATATTTTTTTTATAAAAAGTGTGAAATGAGAAGGGGGAAACAGCCTAATGCAGTCAGGTGATCTCTAGTAGGTGATTCATTGTTATAGCATTGACCTTCTAATCCTTTCAGACATTTTCTTTACTTGCCTTATGAAACGTACTTTATTTCAAGGGCTTGTGAGAAGTACTTCAGTTCAAGTGCTTAGATGAATACCTGGAGGGTTACTCATCAGCTAAGACTTTCCACCCTGCACCAAGTTCTTTTCCTTCAGCCTGTATGAGACTCTGTTTCTGAGACAAACACCATCTCTTCCTCTCTAGATGACATCTCTGAAACTCTTGATTCATTGCCAAGAACATTTACTTAATTTATTTTAAAGAGAGAGCGGGATAGAAGGAGAGAGAGAAAGAGAGAATCAGCTTTATTTATTTTTTCATCTGGGTCTTGTTTGCTGCAACACCTAGTTGTGTACGTGGTGCTGGGATTTGAACCCAGGTCCTCGTGCATGCTTCAGCCCATTGCCAAGATTTTAAACTATACTATTCAGTGGATGGATCCATGAGGTGAGAGCACTTATCTCATATTTGTTCTCATTTGATTAAGGAGATGTTCAGACAATAAAGAATGCTATTCACCAAAGAGCATCCTTCTACAGCAGAAAAATTTTTCTGATGTTGATGTTCAGATCTTGAGACTAGCAGTGAGGTCAATGGTTTACAGTTTTTTATTTTTATTTATTTATCTTGCCCATTTCAAAGTGTCTCGAAAGTTTCTTCCCACCAGTATTTATCAGCCCTTGAACTTATTCATTCACCGGCCTTTTTTTTTTTTTTTTTGGTACCTGGAAGGGAACACAAGGGTATTTAATCACTGAACCACATCCCTGGCCCTGAGACAGGGTCTTGCTAAGATGCTTAGGGCTTTGCTAAGTTGCCCAGGCTGACTTTGAACTTGCGATCCTCCTTTCTCAGCATCCAGAGTTGCTGGGATTACAGGTGTGAGCCACAGCACCTGGCTACAGATTTTTAGAAACCGAATTTTGAACAGCTATTTCAAGAAAAAAGAAAGGCACTTCCAGGTGAGACTGTAAGCATTCTCAGATGTTATATGAAGCTAAATACGAAAAACTATCTGGAAGTTGGAAGCATCATTTTTCCGCCTTTGCTGTGTTCTTCAGCCAGATTACTTGACTGACCTGGTCTCAGGCTAAGTTCTGCTGCTTCAACACAGTACCCCTACCCCCAGCAGTGCTGTGTCCCTCATCTCTCTTAGCAAACATATCTTTCCTCTCAGCTATCTCAGTTATCACTAAATGCACATTTATTTTCTTTTCTTTTCGTGGGGGGGGGGGCGGTACCGGGGATTAAACTCACTGAGCTACATCCCCACCCCTTTCTATTTTGTATTTTGAGACAGGGACTCACTAAGTTGTTGAGGCTGGCTTTGAACTTGTGATCCTCCTGCCTCAGCCTCCCAAGCCACTGGGATTACAGGTATGCACCATCACATTTGGCTAAATAAGCACTTTAAAAAAAGAGAGAGAGAGAGAGAGGGAGAGGGAGAGGGACAGTGTGATAGTCAGTGAAAGAGAGAACAATTTCAAATAATTTCATTTAGTTTTTCATGTGTCTTTCATTGCTCCGACACTTTGTTGTGTACATGGTGCTGGGGTTGGAACCTGTGTCCTTGCACATACCAGGCAAGCGCCATAACCACCAAGCCACTGCTCCAGCCCCTAACTAAACACTTTTTTTTTTTCATCTCCAAGATGTTCTTTATTGCACACTTGAAAGTGGTGTTTTTATTTTTTTCTCAGTTATATTTGATTTATTTATAGTTGTAGCTTTTCTCCTTTTTTATTTATATTTTTATTGGTACATTATAGTTTTACATAACGATGGGATTAGTTGTCACATTTCCTAGATGCACACAAATCAGCAATACAATTTGTTCAATATCCCCGCACACACCCTTCTCCCTCCCTCCTCCCATCCCCTGATCCCTGGCCTTTCAAAACCATGGAACGTTTCACAAACTTGCAGGTTATCCTTGTGCAGGGGCCATGCTAATCTTCTCTGTATCGTTCCAGTTTTAGTATATGTGCTGCCGAAGCGAGCACTAAATAAGCACTTTTTAAATTAACTGTTGTATTTTTAAGAGAGAGGGACAGGGACTGGAGCAGTGGCTTGGCGGTTACGGCTCTTGCCTGGTATGTACAAGTATGAGGGTTCAAACCCCCACAATCCACGCACACAACTAAGTGTCAGAGCAACAAAAGCCATGTGAAAAATTCAATAAAAATTGATTCTGTCTCTCTAAAAAGAGAGAGAGAGAGAGAGAGAGGGATAGAGACTGGAGCAGTGGCTTGGCAGTTACAGTGCTTGCCTGCCATGTGCAAGTAGGCGAGTTCCAACCCCAGTACCAGGTACGAAATGAAGTGTTGGAGAAAAGAAACCCACATTAAAAACTAAATAAAATTGTTTCTCTCTCTCTCTGTCCCTGTCTCAAAAGAGAGAGAAAGAGAGAGAGAGAGCATTAATTTTTATTTAGTTTCTTATATAGCCTTGCACTCTGACACTTGGTTGTGTTCGTGGTGCTGGGCTGGAACTCGGGTTCTGGTGCCCACCAGGTAAGCTCCGTAACTGCTCAACACTGCTCCCGCCCTTAAATTAACTGTTTCATGGTATCCTTCAACAAATCATAAGCTCCGTAACAGCTCCGATCTTATTTGTATTACTTGACAACATAATACAAATAACCTGGATTATTCATTCAACAAATATTTATCCAGTGCCTGTTATGTGCCAGGTACTGCGCTGAGTACTTGAGATATGCGGTGAGCAAAGCCAAGATCCCTGTGCTGATGAAATTTACAGTGAAGAACAGGAGTGCAGATAATGCATGCTAAACATAATAAACAGAATGAAATCCTGTCATTTGCAGCAACATAGAACGGGATGACATTATGTTAAGGGAAAGAAGTCAGGCACAGGAAGACAAAAAAATCACATGTTCTCACTTACACGTGGAAGCTGGGGTTTGATCTCAAAGAAATAGAGAATAGAATGTGGTTACCAGAGTCTGGGGTGGCTGTGGGGGAGGAGTGGATGGAGAGAGGATGGACCACAGATACTGGGTACAGTTGGATAGAAGGGATGACTTCTGTGTTCTGTAACACAGTGAGATAACCACAGGGGACAACAATTAATTGAATATTTCAGGATACTTAATAAAAAAAGATTTAGTGGAAGTCCAGAAAGCCTATAAATATATGAGAAAATGCTCTACATCATTAGCTATAAGGGAAATGCAAATAAAAACTTCAATGAGATACCACCTCACTCCTGTTAGAGTGGCAAAAATGAAGAATACAAACAACGACAGATGCTGGAGGGGCTGTGGGAAAAGAGGAACACTATCACACTGCTGGTGGGACTGCAAACTGGTTCAGCCACTATGGAAAGCAGTATGGAGAATCCTCAAAAAATTAAGGATGGAACCACCTTAGGACCCAGCTATCCCACTCCTGGGTATTTTCCCAAAAGAGTTAGAATCAGCATATTATAGTGATGTGGCTTCCTCAATGTTTATAGCAGCTCAATTTACTATAGCTAGACTACGGAACCAACCCAGATGCCCCTCACTGGATGAGTGGATACAAAAACTTTGGTACATATATATAATGGAATACTACTCGGCCATTAGAGAAGACGATATTATGGCTTTTGATATCAAATGGATGGAGATGGAAAGAATTATGCTCAGTGAAGTATCCCAATCTCAGAGACTCAAGGGCCGAATGGTTTCTCTCGTCTGTGGATGCTGGAATATATGGGGAAGCAGTAGGGTAGACGGTTAACCTAACAATACTCCAAATTGAATGACTATCAGAGTAATAGGGGGATGGCTCCCTAGGATACTTGGAGGCGTAGGAAGGGGAATAGAGAAGGGGGAGGGTGTATGAAGAACTCATAGGAGACTGGAGAGTGGGAATATGGGGGAACCATTCCAGAAGCCGATGTCATTCCTCCACGAGATACCCATTTAACGCATGAGTTCTTCTGGGGGAAACTGCAACAGGTGAAACCCAAAGTGGTCATCCATGTTTTGGCATTACCCCTGGATAACAAAGTATGTATACATTGATTACTGTTGGTTTGATAATATTTCCCCCTCAATTGTATCTCTATATACTTCTAATAAAAATAAATAAATAAATAAAGATTTAGAGTGTTCTCAACACAAAGCATGTTTGATGTTTGAGGTGACAGATGTGCCAAATGCCCTGATAGGATCACTTGCATTGTATACAGGTATTGAAATATCACCTCATACATATGTACAATTACCATGTATCCATTAAAAACAAAAATATATCGAAAGGGCTGGAGTGGGGCTCAGCAGTAGAGCACTTGCTTGGCATACATTGAGGACCTGGGCTTGAACCCCAGCACCACATGCACAAAGGTCAGATGAAAAAATAAATAAAATTGATTTTTTTCTCTCTCTCATTCTCTTTAAAATATATATATTTTATACATATATGGTTTAGTATTTTTCAAAACGTAAAAAGTGCACTGGGAAAAAGAAAAAGAAGAGGGGGTAAAAGGGAAGCATGCTGATTACATAAGACAGGTTCAGTTGCATTGAGGTGAGATTTAAGCAAAGACTTGAAGGAGGTGAGGAAGCCAGCCAAGGAAATGCCTGGGTAGCAACGTTCCAGGCTGAGGAGCAGTTGGAGTAGATTCCTTAAGGGAGGGAGAGTACCTATTTGTTCTAAGAACAGCAATGGATCAGTGTGGCTAGAGTGGAGTAGGAGAGTAGAAGATAAGACCATAGATTCTCAATACATATTTGTCCAGTGGGAAGATAAAAAAGTAAATACTGGTTTTTAAATTTTTCTTTTAAGAACTTTCACATGCCTTGAATATTTTCCCATTGGCAACAAAAAGTTTCTAGATTCATCCAGTTCCACAAAATTTAATCTCATGTAGAAGTGGCAACTCTACAAGACATGGTGACCTTCCATCAACCAAGAGGACGCATCTCCTGTCTGCGTCAAGAGGTGATTGTGCGTCCTCTTAACCATGAGTCGCTGGACCCCTCTTAGCCTGGATTCACACAATGGAGTCTGAAGCTCAGGAGATAAAGTCAATTCTGTGGCTCCCGTCACAAGCCCACAGTGCTGACAGGTCACTCCACCTTCAAGGCTGACGTGATGGGAACCAAAGAGCAGACAGAGGAACAAGAGGGCGTTCAAAGAAGCCCGAAAGCGCTATCTCACTCAGCACATTGAGCAGATGGAGATGGAAAGGAAAATAGGCTCTTTGTAGGCAAATGCCCACCCCACCATTGAAACACCCTCTCCGGAAAGACCTGAAATCCACACGCACTGGAGGTGCATGCGAGTAGTTTCCAAATACCACTGCAGATCAACGGCTGGATGCTGGGGAGGAAGAAAGAAAGAAAGAAAGAAAGAAAGAAAGGAAGGAAGGAAGGAAGGAAGGAAGGAAGGAAGGGAGGGAGGGAGAGAGAGAGGGAAGGAGGGATGGAGGGAAAAGAAAAGAAAAAACTTGAAAAGTTTTCTCAAAATGCAGATGCTGGGAGCCTGCTTCTGGAGGCCCTAAATCAGTAGATCTCAGGGTACTCTGTAACTTCCCAAGAGATTCTAATGAGCAGCCAGCTTTGGGAGCAACTGCTCTGCTATCCTGATAATGTGTCTGTGGCTGCCAGAAAACATTTTTTGCTAATGGCGTGAGTTTCTACTGTTGGTATTTCAGGCACCAGTGATCAAGATATGCCGGGGCACTGAGGTCTGTTAGGATTTCTGAAACCACAAGTCTGAAAGGCCATCTTTATAGCACAAATGCCCTGTGGGAGAATTTGTTCCTCTTCCCTGGTGCCTCCTCACCCCCACCAGCAAATTCTTCCAATGGGTCTCCACTTTGAAAGCATTGGAGACTCTTTTGCTTGTTAATGAATTATAGCAGGAGAGAGAGGATGTTTGGGAATCTTAGATTTGCTACAGATATTCTAACAAAGAGCAGAGAGGAAGATGGCTTCCCGTGAGCCCTACCTGCTGGTCTTTAGGCTTCTGAGTAATGCCCTTCCCCTGTACTAGGGTTGATCTGTGTAGTCATGGCACATAGAAGTAGAGACAGTATATGACTTCTATAATTAGGTTATTAAAAAAATTTTTTTAAATATCAACACTGTGGTTTTTTCATCTCAGGCTTTCTTTATCCCTCTTGGCTCGCTTACTCTGGGGGAAGCTGGGTGCCAGTTCCAAGGGCACTCTGGCAGCCTGTGGAGAACCCTGCATGATGAGAAACCGAAGACTCAGCCAACAGCCTGCAAGAAGCTGGAGTCCGCCAGCAGTACAAATGAGCTTGGATGTGGATCCTCCAGCTCCATCAAGCATTCAGATGGATGATAGCCCTAGCCAACAGTTTGACTACAGTCTCGGGAGATATCCTGAGCCAGAACCACACAGCTGATCTGCCCCCAAATTCCTGACCCATAGAAACTGTAAGAGATAGTATTTATTGTTTTAAGCTGCTAATTTTGTTTTCTTCTTTTGCAGTTCTGGGGATTGAACACAGAGGCCATGCACCACTGAACTACAACCCCAGTCCTTTATTTTGGCCCAGGCTGACCTTGAACTTGTGATCCTCCTGCCTCAGCCTCCCAAGTCGCTGGGATTAAAGGCATGTGCCACTATACCTAGCTGAAGGTGCTAAGTTTTGGAATAATTGTTACATAGCAATAGATTATGTAATGGTGAATTCAACAGCTCATCAGAGAATCATTCATATGATCCCAATCTAGACTTTTCTCTTTCACTATATCAGATAGCATTTTAATAGATTTTTCTGGAAGTATATAGTTAATAAATGAATACATCTTTTTGTACAGCACCCAGATAGGAAATAAAATATTACCAGGAACCCAGAAGCATCCTCAGGCCCCTTTCCAGTTGCTAACCACCTCCTTGTTGAAGGTATTCACAGTGGTCATAAAATAGGCTTTGTTGAATTTATATAAATGGATCATATCGTAGATTTTCTTTTGTGTCTGGCTTCTTGACCTCATTGTGTTGGAAGGATTCATCCATATTGCTTTCTGATCTGAAAGCATCTTTTGAATTGTCTTCTCAGTTTGTAGGAGTTGCTCATGTATTTCGGATATCTTTGTCAGATATATGAACTATACATTTCTACCATGTTACGGTTTTTTCATTCTCTTTATGGGGTCTTTTAATGAAGGAATCACTTAGTTTTAACATGGTCCAATCTGTCACTTGTTTTTTTGTGATTTGTGCTTTCTGAGTCCGATGTGAGAAACAATTCCCTGTGCTAAGTTCATGAAGATATCCTTGTTTTCTTTAAGAGGTTTTGTTTTATAGACTACATATGGAATTGATTTTTATATATCACGTGGCGTAGAGGTTGTAACTCTTTTTTCCTATGTGATTCAGTAGTATTTATGAAGACTTGAGCTTTACTGTTTCTTTGTCATAAACCTAGTGACTGTGTATGGTCAGTTTCTGGACTGCCTATTCTCTACCTATCCTAGCACTACCACTACCTAGCTTTACAGTAAGTCTTGATACCTGCTATGTTGTTCAAGGTTGTGTTTGGACACCTTGGTTCTTTAAATTGCTACATAAATTGGAATTCATCAATTTCCAAACGTATACAAAATCTGCTAGGAATTTTTAGGGAATTATATCAAATATAAAGATCATTGGGAAAACTGATATTTTAAAAATATCAAGTCCATCGATCCAAAAATATAATGTATTTCCCCTTTAGTTAGGTCTTGATCAGTTTGTTTTAGTAAAAACTTACATTTTAGTACAATTTATGCTAGTGTAAAATGGTTTGCAGTTTTTCCTTTCTGTTTTGAGAAAACTTCAGATTTACCAAAAATTTCCACAGTGGAGAGCTCTGATGCCCACCACTCCGCTTTGGCTAATATGAAACATCTTTTATAATCACAGCACATTTATCAAAAATAAGAAGATTAACATTGATAACTATTATTAAAGTACAAACTTTATTCAGATTGGACCAGTTATTCTAATATCCTTTCTCTATTTCAGAATACAGTTCACATAGCTTTTAGGTAGCTAGCATTTATTTAAGAGAGAGAATCAGTTTTATTTAGTTTCTCACATGACCTTCATTGCTCCAACACTTTGTTGTGTATTTGGTGCTAGGTTTCAAATCCACGTCCTTGCACATGTCAGGCAAGCGCCATAACCACTGAGCCACTGCTCTAGGCCCAGGGAGATGCAAACTTTAATTGATTTGTTGGGAGAGCTAAAGTTTGATAATGTTCTGCTGGCCAGAGGCACAATTCCAAAAGGTGTTTCCTCTTGTGTGAGACTTGGACCAGCGGTCAGTGATGGTCAACTTGTCCTGCTGTGTTATTCTTGCATCTGGCACAATATTCTTGTGCAAATCCTGGTCTTGTGGCTCAGTCTGGATTCTATCATCGGGCTGAAGGACTGTGGGCTCTTGGGTAGCTATCAAAGGCAAGGTGGAAGATACATACCAGCCCCCAAGCACAATCCACAGGTCTACAAGCAGAGTCCAGCAGAATCTGCCACAAAAGTTAAGGCAGCACAGGGGATAAACATGACACAAGGACAGGTTCCATTCCAGTCACCCATCAGGTATCTGAAGGCCCAAGTGAAGTCAGTGTTTGAGCAAAAACAGCCTTGAAGTCCCTGAAGTCTAGGCAATCATTATCATTATAACCCAGTGTCAGAGCAAAGCTGGTGGGAAACCAATAATGTATTGCCTAACCATATGACCTCCAAAATTAGTGATTTTAACTAGACTAAGTGAAACTCAAGGGTTTCTTTAGTAACAATCTCTTAAAAATTCTGCTTCAGTGGTTTTTGTCAGGGTCTCATGATGGATCTATTGAAAGGAGACAAGCGTAGAGAAGCAGGACGCCCTGCCATACGGGTAATAGTTTATTGTGCCCAGGGCTTTATTTCATCATCCCAGCATTTTACCCTAGGCAGCTCCTGGCTGCCTCAAGGACACTCCACTGTGGGGAAAATACTCCTCTTCCACAAACTCGCATGCCTCCCTTGCTCCCTCTGTTTCGGTCTCTGTCCAAGTCCTTCCTCAAAGAAGTCTTCCTCTGCCATTCCTTTCAAATTTGCTCTGTCACTCTCCCAACGCTTTTGCCCTGCTCTGTTTTCCTTAGTAGAATTTGTTGCCACCTGTCATGACGCATCATCTGTCTGCATGTTTCTTTTTTTCTTTTGGTGCCAAGGATTGAACTCAGGAGTTTTTAACCACTGAGCCACATCCCCAGCCCCTTTGTTTTTTTATTTTGAGACAGTCTTGCTAAGTTGCTGAGTCTGACTTTGAACTTGTGATCCTCCTGCCTCAGCCTCTCAAGCTGCTGGGATTACAGGCATGCACCATGATGCCTGCTTGCATGTTTTTCTTTTTTTAAGAGAGAGAGAGGTAGAGAGAGAGAGAGAGAGGGAGAAAGAGAGAATCAACTTCATTTAGTTCTTCATGTGGCTTTTGTTGCTCTGACACTTCATTGTGTATGTGGTGCTAGGTTCAAACCCACATTCTCGTGCATGCCAGGCAAGTGCCATAACCGCTTAGCCACTGCTCCAGCCCCCTCCCACATGCATGTTTATTTTCTATCCCTCCGCTGGGATGTAAGCTCCTGAAGGATGAAGGCAGCTCTCATTCTCACCTTTTAGAATGCTTGACACCACTTAGGTGCTTGACACTTGTAAGTGCTCTGCAATTATTCCAAATTACTAAATGAATGTGCAGCTTTAATCCACAGAGCATCTTCAAAGAGGTTTCGGTGTCCGAGTGGGAGCTGATGCCAATGAATTCATCTTCCCTGGAACAGATGCAGAAAGCCACGCTTGCTGGAGGGGAGTGGAAAGAACACAGCCTACGGAGTCAGATCTTTTTGAACATTGATTCTTTCCTACCAGCTTTCAGACTCTGAGCAAATTACTCTGCACTTAAATACTCTCACCTATAAGATAGGTATAGGAATATCTACGTGGCAAGTTTCCTCAGAATGGAGGGGATCAAAACATGTAAGTTCATGGTCACTTGAAGCAGTCTGTGAGGCTGTATCATGGTAAGGGGTGGGGAAGCAATTTGAAGTTGAATAAATAAAGGTCAGGGACATAGAGGTCAGCATTTTATATTTGTAAAGGGCTTTAAGTTTCTTTTTTTGGGGGGTAGGGATGCCTCAGATTTGCAGTTATGTCCCTTAACAGGGACAAAAAGGGAAAGAATGATACCCAAAGACTCAGTGGAAACAGGATAGTAAGTAGAGCATGTTATTAAGGTACTTAGGAATTGAGTGCTGATGTGACAAAATGAAGTGGGCCCAGCACCAGGAGTCTCAGGGTGACCTTGCAGCAGCCGACCTTCGTTCGTTTCAGCCAACACTGTCTCTTTTTTACTCAGTCTTTCTAATTAACAAACTGCAGTCCTGATTAAATGTCCACTTCATAGCCATTGCATGTTTGATGAGCACTAAGCCAATAATATCTTCATCACAAGAGCTCTGTTACAAAAAAAATTTTTTTTAATTCCATGCATTGTAGTTGGGTCTCTTTAGGTTGCAAGTGGCAGAACCCAACTCAGACTGGTTTGAGAGGGGAAATGGCATTCATTGGTGCGTGCAGCTGCCGAGTCTAGAAATCATTGGCAGAGCTCCACGAAGGAGCTACCCTGATGCAGAATCCAGTAGTCTGCTTCTTAGCTCTGCTTCCTTTGCTGACTTTCCTCTGCGTAGAGTCACCCTTGCTGACAAAAGTGGCTGCCAACAGCTCCTGGCGGCACCTACTTCTTGACTCACACGGGAAGGGTAATAAAGCAGGAACTGCCTTCTCAAAGAAATGCGTCTTGAATTGGGTTCTGACGGTCTCTGATTGGCCTGACCTGAGGTATGTAACTGTGCACAAGCACTGGCTGAAGGTAATAGCATGTTCTGATCAGTTTAAATCTAGGTTACAGGCTCTCCTCTCAATCCATGATGGACCCCATCTAAATAATGTGATCAAAGGGTCAGGAGAGGGTTCATCCTTAGAGGAAGATTCAGGTGTGTGCTCAAGGGTAAATCAATGCTGAAGGACAAAAATGTCTACTGTGCCTGGTCTTCAACTCAGAGTCTATGTTCTTTGTCCATAGGACAACTATTACTTAAAAAGATTGGGGCTGGGCTGGAGCCGTGGCTCAGCGGTTACAGTACCTTGCCTGGCATGCGTAAGGACACGAGTTCAAACCTCAGCACCACGTACACAACGAAGTCTTGGAGCAACAAGAGCCACATGAAAAACTAAATAAAATCAATTCTTGCGCTCTCTCTCT